>BMAU01018720.1:0-310000 GCA_019973935.1 Trichonephila clavipes
AATACTACAATCGGGGAAGAGGAATTGTGCATAGAGTTTCGGAGTTACCATCTAGAATAATCTAATGAACGGAGTCTCGCCGTTATTATTGACAGAAATTTATGACTATTTTATTGGAATTCCTATTCTTATTCAACACATTCCGAAAGTTTTTTTTTTTTTTTTGTGAATATTTGATGGAATTAAAAATAGAGCAATTGCAGATAATCCAACATCGCAATTTAGACATTAGAATCCTGAATATATTTTTACCTTCTACCCATTATAGTCCCTCTTTGAGCAATAAATAATATATTGTCCTGTTGGATTAGTTTTTTCTTTGTAGGAGGAAAGTAGTCAACACAAAGTGTCTTTCAGACAAGCGTGAAAGGGGAGGGGGTGACATTCTATTTTTGCTGAATTTTCCACCGAGTGGTACTTTTCTATTTTTTGAAGTCATACAATCACATGTGATATAGTTATTGAAATACTGATTGCAAAATGTAAACTTCCACGATTTCCGAGCCAGGATGATACGTTTCACCTGCCCCAGCTCAGCAAGGGAAAATTCGGGTAGGGGTTAAATGGAGGCCGCTTAGATTCGGCACATAATGCAGTATAAAACTCCTGAATCGGTTATTTCATATTTGCAGGACAAACGGTGAATTCTGAACAACGCTAGTAGCAATATCACCGAATGCCAAAATGCAGTGTTGATCCAGACTCGATCTAACTCCTGGTAAACATTTTTACTTCTTATACAAAGCATAGCAGATCTTCTCATAAACAATCATAATTGAAATGTGGTTTCCGAATACGAAAGCCAATGCGCAACATTCTTTTATGTAGAGTTTCATGATGTTTCTTTCTTGTTCAATTGCACTAAAATGCTAATTATTTGCATTTTTTTCTTTTCTTTTCTTTTTTTTTCAAATTTGATTCATCTATTATTCCACCTTCATGGTACTGCAATTCAAGAGTAAGTAGTGCATAAATACCTGATAAAAATTCGTAACATTTACTTTAATTTGACCCTCTGTTAGACGCGCGAATCTTTCAGATGCACAGTGAAAATAGTTTGGGTAATGCGTCCAAACGGTGGAGGGGAAAGCACCCCCTTCTTTTATCTGTCTTTCATCCCTATTTTTCAATGTCAAGGAAGTGGTCGACCCTTTCATATTTCTGGAGCCAGGGACTTTTTGAACCTGAGAAATGAAGCGCGCCCTAAAACGTAATTTTTGGTCATTTTTCATGGTTTTTTTTGTAACATAGAGTGTAATTTTCATTTTTATACTAAAGTAATTTGAAAGAAGTAGTTTGCAACGTCTGTATGATAGTTCTGCTGGAAATCTTCATGCATCAAAGAGATGTTGTATGATTCACCAACGAATGTATTTAATGCCATCCTCACAATGTAGCTGGAATAAACTCTCATAATAAACAGGGTGTCCCAAAACGGCAGTGACATACTTAGTTTTTCGTATTTTTCTCGTAAGCTATGGATCGCACAGGAACGCTTCTTTGGGCAGTTTCTATGTACTCGCAACGAAGAATCTAGCTGTGCAGAGTTTATACAGAGTTTTCGGACACTCTCTATATATTGGAAATCAAAACCTATCAGACCCTTGGTGCATATATCTATGGAAATTAGATCACGAAATTTTGAACGAACTTCTTTAAATACCTTGGGAAACATTACAAAGAAATTTGAAGATGAAGTACTGTCCTCTCTTGGCAGGACATCAAAAAAGATTTACGAAATTTTGTAGGATATAATGCGAAAAATTCATGCAAGAAGGAATCAGTGATAACTAAGCATTACCGTTTTGATGCTTCTTTTTCTTTAACCCCTTATCTACCGACGGTACTTATAAGTACCACTCACTTTAAAATTACATAGAATAACCAGTTTTACAAATACTTTGACGATACTTAGCAGGAATATTCTTCAAAATCCACTCTTCCAAGATATATGGCAGCACCGGGTTCGATTATGAGTATTTTAGCGGGGAAGGTGAATAGTTTTATAGCAAAAATTACGTTTTCAACTGACGGTGTTTTCAGCGGATTGCGAAGATTGTCATTTTGTTTCGAAAAAAAAGTTAACGTCAAAAGCTAAATGTCTTATTTTTTGGTTGAATGTTAATGAAGAACTTAGAAAACGATCTGACTATTTATTTTAAGTGAACAGTGTATATAATTAATTTTACTGTTGATATCTCTTTAATTATTTAATTAGCTGTAAAAATTAAATTTCCCAAAGTTGAGTATTTTGTTTAAGTATATCCCTTAATTTTCTATGAAGTGATTCAAAAAAATATTGCGTGAATACACTGCACTAAATTACAATGCGGTAGATAAAGGGGAAAATACTGTAATTTCTGATTATAACTTAAATATTATTTTATGTCAAATATATTACTGTCAAATCGCAAAAAAAAAATTATTAAATCATCTTCAAACGAAAGTATGAGGTGATGCATCTGAGAGATGCCACGAGCCTATGGATGGAACTTTTAAGATCGCGCCTATCGGAAGATTAAATCGAGAAATAAAAATAAGGAGGAATAAAAATAAAGAACTAAGAGCTTCTTTTTAAAATTGTAAGTAAGTAAAAGAGTTCCTTTAAGTACATTTCAAAAATACCATAAATCGGATCTTTCTTAAATTACTTTATGATCTCATGAGAGCACGATATAAAGTATTCTAATACATTATCTTTATTATTCTATTTACGGAAATGAGTATCATTTCTTTGTTCATATTATACTGCAATTCCGGAGAAGGCCAATGTTACGTTTCTCTCATTTACTTCCACATTCCGCTATTTAAATATTGAACCCAAGACGGGCTGTTTGTTTGAAAAGTATATTAAATAGTTGGAAGGATTTCGTTCTGCTTCATTTTACTCAGAAAGCATTATGTTTTATTATAATATTTTCTTAAAAATTCTATGGATGATATTCTATCAAGCAAAGAGAAAACTTACAAATATTTAAAATTTGATAGAGAAGATATTATCAAGCGCAGAAATGCAATGAATGTTAAGTTTAAGGCAATTACACAGGCTAAAACGAACCCGCACACGCAATCACGCATATATGTATACATAATCCCGAAATTAGGTGCCATAAACCTAAAAAAGCAAATTAAAAAATATATATAACAAATCAGTGTAAGGTCAAAAACAAGTTATATATGTATATATAAAAAATAGTCAATTCCTACCTATAGGTCAACTACTTAGGGAAAATTTTATTTTAGTTACTTTTTTTTATTAAATAATTACAATTAATATAAATATAAATATATATATATATATATATGACAGAATCACAATATTAAGTGACAAAATAGAAAGCGTATTTCCTTGCAATTTTCTATTTCTATTTCTATGTACGGAACTAGTTTTTGTTTATTACTATTTATTCATTAATTAAATTTAATTATTCAATTAAAATATTATAGTAAGAAAGAAACCATATTCGCAGAAATTTCGCCAGCCCAAGTTGAATTCGAACCTACGACCTTTAGATTAAAAGTCCAGCGAACTATCCATTACGCTGCAGGGACATAGCGAACGATTTTCCTTTTTATGTATGCTATTGGACTAATATTTTTGTTTGTTACAATTTATTCAACTTTTTTAAATTTAATTAATGAGTTGATATTTGAAAATACTTTATTAAAATCTAGGGTCATCCACCACAAGTTTAATAAAATGTATTTGAACTTGAATGAAATAATAGAATTATTTTTTGTTACCGATTGAAAATTTGAGTTAGAGAGTGAGGGAATATTAATGTAGTACACTGTTCAGCCACTCAAGGGCTTTTGGTGACGAACCTCGTAAGTTGGAACCATGTTCAAAAGACAAGGACAACACCTGAGCTGGCACCCTCTCTCGTAACTACCACCCTAACGGGAGGACATGTGAGCTCCCGACAGATTTAATGTGCATCGCTTCTGGCAAGGCGAGTCTTCAGTGATACTAGGTTCGAAATCATGATACGCCAGCCGCAAGTCAGTTAAATTGACCACTAGACCATCGTGGCTACATTGAAAATTTGAGCGATACATATATAATTAAATAAATATAAGGAGAGAGTGAACTAATAGAGGGATTTGAATAAGATAACCTGAGTCGTTACTAGCACAATCTGTGTGTGTGTTTACACCAGGGGTACTCAACCTTTTTCTCTGGTAGGCCGCATAAATATGTCAGCTATTTCACGCGAGCCGCAACATGAAGAAAAATGGGGGGAGAAATGCTTTAAGATAACATTGGAAATTGAAAATGCGGTAAATTGATCAAAATATTATAACTTGTTTTGCTTTTTTCAAATTATAATTTTTATATTTTTTTTTTTATTTTTGTCACTAACACTATACTATAAGCATTTAAGAAACACTCCTTCATAGTTTTTGCATTAGCAAATGGTTTCATATGATTACCAATAATATAACAAACTTCATAGGATGTCTGTGTTACCGCTGTGACATTACCACTGACAAAACACTTTGTTGTTGTTGCAAAGATTATTCAAGAAAGCCTATTTATCACTTCTAGAACGATGTCTTCGAGAAAAAGTGCAGTTGAATGATTCCTGTTTATTGGTATTTTTTAAATATTAAACTTTCATCCCACACTCCTTCATAGTTTTTGCATTAGCAAATGGTTTCATATGATTACCAATAATATAACAAACTTCATAGGATGTCTGTGTTACCGCTGTGACATTACCACTGACAAAACACTTTGTTGTTGTTGCAAAGAATGTTCAAGTAAGCCTATTTATCACTTCTAGAACGATGTCTTCGAGGAAAAATGCAGTTGAATGATTCCTGTTTATTGGTATTTTTTAAATATAGAACTTTCATCCCACACTCCTTCATAGTTTTTGCATTAGCAAATTGTTTCATATGATTACCAATAATATAACAAATTTCATAGGATGTCTGTGTTACCGCTGTGACATTACCACTGACAAAACTGTTGTTGTTGCAAAGATTATTCAAGAAAGCCTATTTATCACTTCTAGAACGATGTCTTCGAGGAAAGTGCAGTTGAATGATTCCTGTTTATTGGTATTTTTAAATATTGAACTTTCATCCCACACTCCTTCATAGTTTTTGCATTAGCAAATTGTTTCATATGATTACCAATAATATAACAAATTTCATAGGAAGTCTGTGTTACCGCTGTGACATTACCACTGACAAAACTGTTGTTGTTGCAAAGATTATTCAAGAAAGCCTATTTAGCACTTCTAGAACGATGTCTTCGAGGAAAAGTGCAGTTGAATGATTCCTGTTTATTGGTATTTTTAAATATTGAACTTTCATCCCACACTCCTTCATAGTTTTTGCATTAGCAAATTGTTTCATATGATTACCAATAATATAACAAATTTCATAGGAAGTCTGTGTTACCGCTGTGACATTACCACTGACAAAACTGTTGTTGTTGCAAAGATTATTCAAGAAAGCCTATTTATCACTTCTAGAACGATGTCTTCGAGGAAAAGTGCAGTTGAATGATTCCTGTTTATTGGTATTTTTTAAATATTGAACTTTCATTTCACACTCCTTCATAGTTTTTGCATTAGCAAATTGTTTCATATGATTACCAATAATATAACAAATTTCATAGGAAGTCTGTGTTACCGCTGTGACATTACCACTGACAAAACTGTTGTTGTTGCAAAGATTATTCAAGAAAGCCTATTTATCACTTCTAGAACGATGTCTTCGAGGAAAGTGCAGTTGAATGATTCCTGTTTATTGGTATTTTTTAAATATTGAACTTTCATCCCACACTCCTTCATAGTTTTTGCATTAGCAAATTGTTTCATATGATTACCAATAATATAACAAATTTCATAGGAAGTCTGTGTTACCGCTGTGACATTACCACTGACAAAACTGTTGTTGTTGCAAAGATTATTCAAGAAAGCCTATTTAGCACTTCTAGAACGATGTCTTCGAGGAAAAGTGCAGTTGAATGATTCCTGTTTATTGGTATTTTTTAAATATTGAACTTTCATCCCACACTCCTTCATAGTTTTTGCATTAGCAAATTGTTTCATATGATTACCAATAATATAACAAATTTCATAGGAAGTCTGTGTTACCGCTGTGACATTACACACTGACAAAACTGTTGTTGTTGCAAAGATTATTCAAGAAAGCCTATTTATCACTTCTAGAACGATGTCTTCGAGGAAAAGTGCAGTTGAATGATTCCTGTTTATTGGTATTTTTAAATATTGAACTTTCATCCCACACTCCTTCATAGTTTTTGCATTAGCAAATTGTTTCATATGATTACCAATAATATAACAAATTTCATTGGAAGTCTGTGTTACCGCTGTGATATTACCACTGACAAAACTGTTGTTGTTGCAAAGATTATTCAAGAAAGCCTATTTATCACTTCTAGAACGATGTCTTCGAGGAAAAATGCAGTTGAATGATTCCTGTTTATTGGTATTTTTTAAATATTAAACTTTCATCCCACACTCCTTCATAGTTTTTGCATTAGCAAATTGTTTCATATGATTACCAATAATATAACAAATTTCATAGGAAGTCTGTGTTACCGCTGTGACATTACCACTGACAAAACTGTTGTTGTTGCAAAGATTATTCAAGAAAGCCTATTTATCACTTCTAGAACGATGCCTTCGAGGAAAAGTGCAGTTGAATGATTCATGTTTATTGGTATTTTTTAAATATGGAACTTTCATCCCAAACAAATGTTTTTCACTAGAAAATAGTCAACCTCCCAATAATCTTGAAACGATGGATTTTCTTCGAATATTTTTCGCTTACAGGATATGAAAGATATTTACAAATTAGTTCCAACCATAAAATGGTCACTACTCCACTGTTGTCTTTTATCACTTAACCGTAACTTTTTCAAATAAAAAAAGAATATATCAAATCGTATCCGTACGACACCGACAGCAAAAAGCAAAATTGATATATTTGATTTCTTGAATAGAATTTATCTCCAAATTTTTAATACGATGTTCTCAAGTAAGTGAATTTCTCAGAGAAATGGGCCATGACCGGGTCACTTAAAAGGGCTCGGTGGGCTGCATGCGGCCCGCGGCCGCAGGCGGAGTATCACTGGTATACACTATTATAATTTATTACTAAGGCAATCCTTCAAAATATTTCGGAGGAAAAAAATAGATCTGAATTTTTGCCCATTTATATTTTCAATCCTCTAACTTTTTGTCTACAAAATTTATTTTATTTATAAATCAGTTTCATTTTCTATTACGGAAAATTAATAATTGCTTATAGAGAAAGAATTTTTTAATTTCTTTGAAAACAAAATATATCTTTAAAATTGAAAAAAAAATATGCATACATTTAATATATTTATGGTTAGATAGTGGATGTGTGTGGTATCTGTGATACATTTTAAAATAACTAGAAGAATAATTTCATTTCATGGCATATGGATATTTTGTACTTCTGTAACTGAACACATACGTTTTGAGTTAATTCAAAGTGATAAAAACTGTAACTAGTTGGCAAGATCAAAGAAGAGTTTTTGAATTAAATAAAACTCTAAGGCAAAATAAGAAATAAAAAAAATGTAAATGAGTTAACAGGGTTGGTTGTTGATATTTAGTTGCACTTTAGTAAAATTCGTGAACCAATAACTATAACTAAGTACAAACTTACAATAAGTAATTCTATTTAAGTTAATCATCAATTATCATTTACAATAATGTACAATATTACCCATCATATATATATATATATATAGTTAAAAAAGTTTAACCCCACTTATCGGTCCTAAGTCCGAGATTGCACTTGGATATTTTATAAATTTTTATTTTATTTTATAATTTTTTAATTTTGTTTGAAAATGATGGAACATTATCTTTTATATTCGCCATTGATATTCTGAAGTGTTTTGGTATTTTAGGATTCATATATTTCAATTTTTAAATTAATAATTGTGATTGTTTTTATATATTTAAATATATATCTATATATATTTTAAAACTGGGCTCATTATTTCTCCGTCTAACTGAAATGCATTGATTTTGTATGCTTTTAATAAGTTGTCGGATACAAGAGACTAGATGCAGAGTAACTGTTGTTACAGCTCATATAGAGACCCCTTGGCGAAGGATATAAGGAATGAGTGAGTGAGTGATTTTTTGCGCTTGCTGGAGAGTTTTTATCGACGGACCTCGTAAATTTCAGCCACGATCAGGTGACGAGGATAACACCTGAACTAGCCGCCCTCTCTCCTAACTTCCACCATAAGGGGATGATATTTGAGCTTCAGCCGATTTAACGTGCATCATCATCTACACGGCGGGTCTTCAGTGGTACTGGGCTCGAACTCATGACACATCAACCATGAGTCATTTTACCTCGACCACTAAAACCACTTGACATCAAAAATATTAAGAAGCATCGTGTCTATGAAAAGAGCCCTAAATATCCCTTATAGAATTTATAGATTTTTAGATATATTAATTTTTCTTTAAACGCAAAACTTGTGATTATAGATGTATTTCCATGCTTGAATTGACATTGCGTGCTTCAAATGTAATTAAAACATTTGTAAAGCATTTTTTTACGATATTACTCAATATTTTCACTTGTTTATCCTGCGTTTATGCAGTATTTTGTAACATTTAGTGGGAAGCGATAATGCATAGCCACACTGTGATTATTGATATATGCTAATATAATATCTATTGTTATCGAAAATATATATGTAGAAAATATATACAACGTTATATCTCAAATGATTTTAATATTTTTGGTGGCCTTATATTAAGTAAAAAATAAACATTTTTGGCATTATGGTTGGCCGCGCATCATTACTAATATAAAGGCCGAAAACAAAAATTTTATTTTTGATACTGTCATTCAGTTTATATATTTGACCATATTGTTATTGCACATTATTCAACGCAATGTAAATATTTGCCATAATATACTACAGAAAAAGCAATATGTATTTTATTGCTAATCTGAAAGTATTTGAATTTTACCTTTGTTATTTTAATACAAAGAAAAATAATAATTATTTGATAAAAACAACAACTTTTTGATAGATAATGTAAGGCTGAACTTCTGCGGTTGAACATATTTAGAAAACTCAAAAAGGTTTACTACATTAGCATTTTATGTTTAACAATGATGAATGTAATAACAGTTCTAATGTTAAACGTATTCATCACTTAAACACTACTTTAATATTCGAAGAATTCGTAATAATTCTTATAAATAAGTAGAATTTTGTACGTGTATATACAAAACAGTTATAGAAATGTAATCAATAATATCTAAAAATACTAGGCATGATTTTGTGCTTTGCATGAAATATTCCAGTTTAAATTTAAATTAAAAAATTCAAACACTATTATTTTACTTTTTTTCTTTCATTTTAACTGTTCAAATCTTTCATTATAAGCTGTATAAAAAAATTGGTCCACATCTATCTAACACAGTGCTTCCCAAACTTTCAATATTTGCGACCCAATATTCAATCATAATTTCCATCGTCCCCTCCATACAATAAAAACATGTATTGAATTCAACAAAAAACTTTTACGCTAAGGCTGCAATACTACTTTAACCACTTATATTCCACCAGCGTATATATACGTCTCACTCAACCGGCGCTTTAAATGCCCCGTACGTATTAATACTTCTTTCCGTAGTACGATCTTTTCTGTTCATTGCTATTAATAAAATTATTCCAAAGGCTTTGGAATACAATTAAAAGACATCGACAGTGTTTGCGAAGGATTTACTTACACCAGAGGGTTTCCTTATTTATTTATTTCCGACCCCCCAATGCATCCCATACGCGTGGCTACGTGAAAATCGGAGGCATTGGGAGCGAATCGCATAACTTTTAATCGGTAGTCAAGGGATTATTTATAAACCTTACAAATCACCAAGATAAGTATTATATATAACTTTTGTATATAATTTATCTATGACAATCCCATAATTCCACTGCTAATTATTAAACTTGTCCTTAACTTAGTTCTGTTAAATTAAATATCAAATACATTGAGTAGTACTAATACTTTGATAAGTGTATTATATCAGTGTAAATTTTAATTTTATTTATTATGTAAGAATGTATTTTGTTTGCTTAATTTCAGTAAATTAATGCTTTTTTTCTGAATAATCGTTTGTTTTTGACTCATCAATATGCTAGTGCCCCCTCATACAGTTATCACAACCCCTAGTAGGTCGCACCCCACAGTTTAAAAAACGTTGATCTAAGTACAATTCTCAGAAATATTTCTAACTACTGAATTGTGGTTACTCCATTTAAATAAATATATTGAGAGTACATAGATTACATTCAAAGGAGTTTTTAGAAAAATTCTTTTATCACTTACCTGAGCTTAGAAATATTTGAAACAATTCTTAAAAATAGAAAAAAAAAACAACTAAACATGCCGACTGAATTATACGATTTCAGCGGAATTGAAAAGAATTATTCTCGCCTTTGCCGAAACACAAACATTCCCCCCCCCTCCAAAGGATTCCAGCAGGGAGCGTTTTATTAACCTTAAATAGACTAAGTTAAGGGATTCATTTCTCTTGAGGCTTAGGAAATGCAATCCGAGGAAAACACAAAACAGTTACAGGTGAATCAGTTTTTAAAAGCCATTGCTTTGCAATCTACTTTATGTTCTTTTGGAGTGTTCTCTTTTTGGGACACCCAAAAGACTATGGACTATCAGAGTTAATTCAGTGGTCAAATTAATTCTGTTGGAGGAGAGAAAATAAATGTTCGATTCATTCTAAGTGCTTTAAGTAGTATTTTAACTACATCAAAGAAGAGCAGGGGAAATTTATTTATTTTATACTTATATAGGGAATAATTATTTTTCCTTAAGTAGAGATACTTGCTTACACTAATGGTTTAAGAATATACTTTTGAAACTGAGTAAATGTTAAAAATGTTCTGGGTGAAATGTAAGAATAATGTGTACTTTTAAAGTGTTAAACTTATTCTCAGCGTGTATAAAGCAAGTGCGCTAAACAGTAATGATTGCAAATATTCTCAGTAATGCGCACTTTTAACCTTAGAACAACAAAAAAATGGTGTTAAGGTATCAGACAACGTTCGGAAACGTGATTTTGCAAAACCATATAAATGGATAATATGTATAATATTTAGTGTCACTTAGATTAGAAAATGCATGTAAAATTGTTTTAACAATTGTATTACAATTAAAAATTATTTTACAATATTTTGAAAAAAAATGAACACAGAATGAACCATTTTTAAAATATTCTCCTTTTTGCGAAAAATGCTTCTACAGAGTGTTTTTTTCCAGGCATAGAAATTTAAGTTGGCATTACTTTCCAAGATGGCGACCGATTTAACAGCTGTCAAGTGATTTATTCTCAGTTTGGTTTGGCAATTCATCATGAATAGACTCACGCCTGAACAACGCTTTCAAATTGTGCAATTTTATTTCGAAAATAATGGTCGATTTTCATAAGCGAATTTTGTTAAGCGATAAAGCGCACTTCTGGTTGAATGGCTACGTCAACAAACAAAACTGCCGCATTTGGAGTGAAGCTAATCCACAAGTGTATGTCGAAACACCGTTAAATCCAGAAAAACTGACTGTTTTGTGCGCTTTATGAGCTGGTGGAATCATTGGTCCATACTTCTTCAAAAACAATGAAGGCCACAACGTTACAGTCAATGGTATAGAGCCATGATTACTAACTTTTTCATTCCTGAATTGAACAATCATGATGTCCAGGAGCTGTGGTTCCAACAAGACGGCGCAACATGTCACACAGCTCGTGCCACAATCGATTTATTGAAAGACACGTTGGGTGACCGCCTAATTTCTCGTTTTGGACCTGTGAATTGGCCTCCAAGATCTTGTGATTTAACACCGCTAGACATTTTCTGTGGGGCTATGTAAAGTCATTGGTCTTTGCGGATAAGCCACAAATGCTTGACCATTTTGAAGATAACATTCGCCGTGTTATTGCCGATATACGGCCACAAATGTTGGAAAAAGTCATCGAAAATTGGACGTCCAGATTGGACTACATCCGAGCCAGCCGTGGTAGTCCTATGCCAGAAATAATATTTAAAATGTAATGCCACAAGATTATCTTTCGAATAAAAAAAATCATGTCAATCGAATAATACATCGTTGTTTTATTGCAATTTAAAGTTCTATACCTCTCAAAAAAACATCCTTTATTATAATAATATTTTGCCTGTATATGGCTCTGACCTCTGTGCAGAGGCTCAACTAGAATTTTTGAAATGCATAGCTTAGAAGTGGGTTATCTAAATTTTACGACAATATAGGGGAGAAATTTAAAAAAAAAACGCCGATAATTATTTCAAATGGTTGAAACACTGAAAAAAATGGGAATTTTTCAAAATACATTGTTGAGCCTCTGTACAGAGGTCTAAGCTATATACAGGCAAAATATTAGTGTAATAGAAGCATTTTTCACAAAAGAACATTTTTAAAAAAGATTATTCTAAGTTATTTTTTTGCCGAAATGTTGCATTCAAATATTTTTTTTTTGTCAAAATGCCCTTAAAACAATTTTATACATGTATACTAATCAAAGTGACACACTAAATATCATTAAAATTATGCATTGATGCGCCTTTTTAAAATCACGATTCCGAACGAATTCGGATACCTTAAAAAGTGTCAAAAAACGTTGAAAATTTAAAGTACGTATAATTGAATTTGTAATCTTCATAAAAAGGAGAAGTTCTAAAAAAAAATATTTTGTATATTAAATCATATAAAATAAAAACTGTGAAGAATATGTTGCTATTTTTAGTAGCATTTAAAAAAACTCATTCGGTTTAATTTTATATTGTTTTTTTATTAAAAATTCTAAAAATGTTTGAAAGTGTTATACTCTCTAATTGAATAGGCTTAATGAAAGATATTTCCCTTTTAATATCTATATATGTGTGTGTGGGAGGGGGGGAAGGTAATATCCACAATTTTTTGCATTTACTTTATCTGTGTAAAAAAATAATCTAATTAGCCAGGAAATAAAATACTTTAAAATATTGTATTTTCAGCGCATTCGTTTTGAATGAAATGTTTGTAATGAAATAATCTATAATTGCAGGGTCGCATTTCTCTCGAACTGAAAAATAATGATAATTATGTCCATCTAAAAATAAATCATAGCCAGTAATACAAATATTTAAAGGTTGAAAAAAAAAGATAAGAAAAAAGACCAGTAATATTTTTTTTAAATTTTTAATAAAATATGACCGAAAGCAATCACTCAAGCATTACATGGTATACTTTTTTCATTGAACTAATATATGATTGAAAAGTAGAGAGAAAAAGAGAGAGAGATGTGTATATGAAGATGCACAAAATAGAATTAAAAAGTTCGTGGACTGAGCCTGTAATGTGATAAATATTTGACATAAAGCAGTGTTTCTCAAACTGTGGGGCGCTCCCCCTAGGGGGCATGATAATCCAACAAAGGGGGTGCGAGCATATTGAAAAGTCGAAAACAAAAAAATATATTTAAAGGAATTATTAAATCACTGAGAGAAAGTAAACAAACAAATACATTCTGACATATTAAAAAATAAATAATCATTTACACTATAATATAAATGTATCAGTACTACACCATCTATTTTATAATTAATTTAACAATACTAAGTTAAGGACAAGTTTAATAATTACCAGTGACCCCATAGATTTGTCATGTATAAAATTATATGTCAATATTAACACTTATCTTGATAATTTGTACGGTTTATAATATTAAAAATTACGCGATTCGTTCCCCAATGCCACCATTCACCACGTACGTAAGCGTAAGTGGTGATAGAAAAGGAATAAATAAAATAAAAATCCTCTGAAATAAGTAAGTTTTTCGCAAACACTGTCAATGTCATTTTATTGCTTTTCAGAGCATTCGGAATAATTTTATGGATAGCAGAAAACAGAAAAGATAGTACCTCAGAAGGACGTATATATACGTCTGGTGCAATTCATACACTGTCTGACTGAGACATTTATATACGTCGGGGAGAAACTTAAGAGATTAAAGTCGTATTGTAAGTTTAATATCAAAGTATAGTATTATTGAGTTTAATACATCGCTATTGTATGGAAGGAGGAAGGGGGGGCGATGAAATTCTGATTGAATTTTGGGTCGCAAACATTGAAAGTTTGAGAAGCAATGCCATAGAGTGATTTCTACAACGGTTTTGTGTCACTACGTTCTGTCCTTTTTTAAAAGTGATTTGTTCTAAATCAAGAGTGGGCAGTTTTCCCTATCTAATGCACGGATATTATTTTATGGCTTTAAAGTCTTCATAATTATATCTAATGATCAAAAATTGTAATAATTAATGTAAATTGGGTATTATTTTATGTTTTTACTAACAAATAAGGTTAATAGGGTCTTAAAAATAATTTATGTCCAATTAGAATTTCATCAAGAATAAATGATTGCAAAGTGAAACTAGTTTTCAATTTATTCGACTACGTTCAAAACCATCATTTAGAAAAAACGCACAAATGGATAATCTTCATGATATTTAATGTCACTTAGATTAGAATACATGCATAAAATTGTTTTAGGGACATATTTTAACCAAAAAAGTTATTTAAATACAATATGTTGGCAAAAAATTAACTTAAAATAACCTTTTTTTTTTCAAAATGTTCTCCTTTTATAAAAAATGCTTCTAAAAATAATATTTTGCTTATACAAGGTAAGCACTTCTCTCCAGAGTATTGCGATTTTTGAAAAATTCACTTTATTTTCAGAGTTACCATCCATTCAAATAATTATCAGCGTTTTTTTCTTAAAATTTATCCCCTCTGTTGTCATAAAGCATGGATAAACCCACTTCTAAGTTATATGTTTCAAAAACTCTAGTTGAGCCTCTGTACAGATGTCTGAGCTATATACAGGCAAAATATTAATATAATAGAAGAATTTTTCACAAAAGGAGAATATCATGAAAATGGGTCATTCTATGTTAATTTTTTGTCAAAATATTGCATTTAAATATTTTTTTATTGTAATACTATTCTTAAATCAATTTTATATACATTTTCTAATCTAAGTGACACTAAATATCATAAATATTATTCATTTATACGCTTTTGCAAAGGCACAGCTCCGAACTTAGTCGGTCACCTTAAGCAATGATCTAAGCATATTAACTGGAGCAATAGTTTACACGAGAATATATGAAAGAAATAGTGTGACATGTTAAAAATATTAATAATTGTTTAAGATTAAACAAATACAATCAAACATAACATTGTACATTACAATAAAGGATAATCAGTAGTGTTTTAAAGGACTCGGCACCCTTCGAGCATTTTTTTATTTATGTATTTAAAAATTAAATTTTTTAGCATTTCATAAAATGTTTATTTAAGAAAATGATACGAGATAAAAATTCGAAAATGTTATTCACACAATTTTAGAAGTTTAAATTCTTTTAAAAATTTGGAAACATTTAAAATTATACTCTTTTTGTGTCAATTAATTTTTAACATGAACTTTTTTGTAATATTTCTAAGGATTTTTTTAAACACTTTTAACGATCGATTTTACAATACCTTAAATAGTTTAGGAGAACAAAAATAATAAAATGCATATATATATATATATATACACTGCAAAATTTCGTTTATCCGAATCAATTGGGACCGAACACCGTTGGGATACGCGACTGTTCGGATAACCGAAAACCTAAGGTGATCCAATCAGTATATGAAACCGAAAACTATGCGAATATTGAAAATCATCACATGCGGGAAACGTTCTTGAATAAAAAGCAAAATATTGCAATTTTATCTTTATTATGGAAAATAATTACTTATTTTTTTTCTTAACCATTGCACGCATTCGGTTTTTCGCTGCAAGATCTCTGAAAAAAACTGGTTCGGATATATTTGACGATCCGGATAATAAACATTCGGATAAATGACATTCTACTGTATGCTAAAATTCAACCAAAAACCTAATATTTCCCACATTTCAATTTTTTTAAAAAAAAAAAAAAGAAGTGTTCAATTGAAAGAAATATGGATCCCTAATTTTGTTACATGCATTACATATAAGACGCATGGAGAAAAATGGAAGTGATTGGCAAATAATTGTGGAAGTCTTAGTATTTTCAATGCAAGAAAACACAGACTGAGAAGAAAAACCATTTTAAAGTTTATAATTCTAAAAATATTATTATTATAAGCTTAAATTAACATAAAATACCACACTAAAATATTAGCTATAAATTTTTCTTAAAATAATAAAATATAATATAAATCTTACTCCCCCGACAACGACGTATCATTTGACTTAGAGAAGTTTTCATTTCTATGGCACCTCATCCATTTTTCCCCTACAGACGAGCAGAAATATTTAACAATTTTTCTAAATTTTAATTGCTGCTGACCCTCATATGTATAAAAGTCTGTTGTAGTCCTAACTAAACTCAAAACAACATTAGTTTTGTGCTAGTATCTTGCTCTTACTTCCACATATTGAATAAGGCACGCCGAGTAATACCATCACACAACGCTGAAAAAAAATTATAACTTTAGGAGTAGCAGGAAGTAGCAGCTAAATTTGGTATAAAATTAAAGTTCTATATCTCTATTTTATGTGACTTAAGTGTTACTGTGATCAATCCGTGTCAATCCCAAAAGTTCTAGTCCATTAAACACGAAAACTGACATACGTTAGTAGGAGTTATATACTGTGCTAAATGTTATGATTTTACAATTTTTAATTGGACTTGAACCTAATTTGAAAGTCAAATCAAGAAATTACTTGCTCGTGGCATCTATTTAAAAAAAAACGCTACAGTCTGTAAAATCTTTTTCAGACGGAAAGATAGAACTTGTGACTGTAAAATGAGGCTCACGCAAGTGTTTCTTGTAACAAGAACAAACCCGATATAATCCGATAATTGTTGACGATTTCCATTCTTGTACTGACAAAACCTGTTTACTGCATGGATAGGGAACTCAAGAGGACCATAAATTGTGGGTTGTTGTTTTATTTCGCGCAATTTAATTTTTGGGATTTCCATGCACCAGATTGGGAAAACTGGCCACTGTGCGGCGTCGTATTTTATAACTGGAGGCATTCAGTAGCCACCGATTGAAAGAAATTGCGTTTGTTGAGAAGAGAATAATATCAAATTTTGTATTTGCATGGAAAAGAGTGCTACGGAGACTTACGGAATGTTGAAGCATGCTTAAGGTTTTTGATTTTTTTCACGAACGCAAGATTTCAATTGTCACTGATGTTTCAGAAAAGGCTGGGAAAGTTTTCAAAAACGATGAACACTCTGGATGTCCACAGACTTCCAACACAGCTGAAAACATTAAAAAGTTTCCTGTGGCGGTACATAAGAACAGGCTTTAACCCTTTCATGGGCCCCATTTATTTTTCTTTTCAATTCCTCCCAGTTTTTTATGTTTTATTAACAATTAAGCAATAGCATTTAAGGAAACGCATTTCATTTTGCCGAATTTTATTTTTACATTTAAATTTCAGGGGTAAGAAGTATCCTTCCCACGGACGTTCATTAAGTACATTCCCATTTACGGTCATAAAGAAAATTAAATTTAATGGGGATTATTTACCGTGAAAAGATGAGAAGCATGTTCCAATGCACAAGGGTACATTATATTCTGCACAGATGCAGCTGATCCTCTTTTCTTTTCCTTTTGTGCTACGTTTCCTATAACGTCTATAGTTGGAAACCATCTTTGGCATATAATTTCCCACACTAGTTACCGCACATCATCCAGAACTGCGCACTTCTTTCCTTGAAGGCTAGCAGGACGTCCTTTCCTTTTTCTTGAGGAATATTCGTCTATTAGCTGACGAGCTAATGCTACACGGAATGTTAGCTGGCCTAAATTTCTGTTTCTTTTGTTCACTTGCCACAGTATGAAACTATTTACGATGCCAAGGTTAATAAGAAAATAAAAGATACGATGCCACCATTTTAAAGATCTTCTTCCTATTGGGTATCTTTCTTTTCTTTATAATAATATTAGATAACTACTGACACAAAATGTACAGAAATATATGAAATAAGAAAGTGTTTTTACAATAAAAGAGTGTTTGTGACGGATCTGTACGGCACTTTATCACTAATACTCTTGGGTGTCTATGGGGATATATTTCCAACCAACTCTAAAAGAAGAAACCGGGATATGCAAATTAGTCAAAGTATGTAAGGAGAGTGTTGTAAGTTAGCAGGCGAGGTTATATGTCAAGAGAAAGGTTGAAGGAGTTCTAAGAAGATTCAAGTTGATGGTGTGATTAGCGTCTCGCTGATTATTAGGCAGCGATCTACAATTGGAAAGTTTGATCCACCTGGAAAGTAAGGAAGTAAAATGAATGTGATATTTAAATTAAAATTATCGGATCATAAGAGTAAATATAATAAAGTTAGTGGGAAGTTAATGAATGCTAGTAATTCAAATTGCGTGTATCTCTCGGTCCTGTTATTCGGGTAATCCCGTTCGATATTGAGTTTAATAGTTGATTAGTATTTCGTGATTTAATTTAATAGTAAGGGTCAATCACATTCACGTAGACATATTGATTAATCTTTGTAATTATAAGGTTGATAATTGATTCAAGTGAATAAATATAAAATTTTATTGTTAAAATGTCGTCTGGTCGTTCTTTGCCTCAAGTCAATCTTGTTGTCCAAGGTGGAATCCAGGGGGGGTTTTCACATGTTTTATTCACATTTGCAGCAAAATCGTTCAGCAGTACAAATGTCACATCAAAACAGATGTAGTAAGACAAATCTCACATTAAGCTTTCAAACATTCAAAACCAAAGCGTCCGCCAATTCCATTCAGTCCATCGAACACTAGATGACAGCACAAAACTGAAGCGGAAAATTGTGTTCTCACCGTTCTAATAGCAGCGTCACTATATTACAATGGAAATTGTGCTTCCCACAGGCGTATCTTATAGGGTCTTGTAAGTGGGAAGTAATCTTACCACGGCCCACGAAAGGGGTTTCAACAACATCGTGTAGAATATGAAAACAACTGATTTGTCGCCTCCTTCTTACTTCCTTGATTTCGTTTCCTTTCTCAAACTTCTGAATATTTCTTGAGATAGCACGTCACTTGCAGACTCATCAGTTTCAATCTACAGCTGAAATTAAAAGTGCATAGAAGGCTGACATGGCTAAAAATGGATTCGAGAAATATTTCGATGAAATTTACAAGCTATGGTGAAGGGTCACAGTTTGAAGGAGGATGTGCTTCCGCCAGTTAACTGGTAGTATTTTTAAAGTTATAGACTCAGCCCGGGAACTTTTGAATCCTACTACGTACATCAGAAAAAAAAATTAACTTTAGAAGATGATGAATTACTCTTAATAACTATTACACTTAATCAGCCTGTATTAGTTATTTTATTATTGTTAAAATAAAATATAGGGTGAACAAAGTCGAAACTATTTTTTTAAAAAAAATAACTAAATGTTTGTCATATATTTTATTTCTCGACGTCCATACAATAAAAATTTAATCTCTATAATAAAAGTTTAAATATTTTCATGTTAAAATGTAGCATACATTTATTTTTATATACATTTTATGCATTTATAAGAAATACTCTATAAAATATGACAGATTAAGGAATATGCAAATGTGTATTTCCTTAAACAATATTTAAATTTTCATTCTAATAATATGTATTGAAAAAAAGTGAAATTTTGACTGCTTAGAAACGTAAGTACAATGATGATGTAGTAGATTTAAATTATTTCCGCCTTTTGATACTCTTACTTATTCATACACATATTTATGAAATACTATGTATTTAACGCAGTGCTTCTCAAACTTTCAACATTTGCGACCCAATATTCAATCAGCATTTTCATCGCGGCCCCCTTCCATACAATAACAATGTATTGAATTCAATAATACTCCACTTTGACGCTAAAGCTACAAAACGATTTTAACTTCTTAAGTGTCATTGAAATATATATACGTCTCGCACAGTTAAAACGTTAATTATCCTGGACGTATATATACGTCGTGCCAATGTACGATCTTTTATATGTACTGCTATTCATAAGATTATTCCGAAGGCTTTGCAATGTATTTAAATACTTTCAGAATGTTTGTGAAGGACTTATTTATTTCAGATTATTTGCTTATTTTTATTGCTTTTCTTCCACCTTCTCAATACATTACATACTCACGCCTACGTGGTACTGAGGAGCGAATCACGTAACTTTTAATCGGCAGTTAAAAGATTTATTGTAAATAGTACAACTTATTAAGATAATTGTTATTTTTTTTAACATAATTGTATATATAAGAGGCCCATGGAGTCACTGGTAATTATTAAACTAGTCCTTAACTTAGTATAGTTAAATTAATTATATAATACATTCTGCAGTACTGATGCACTTATGAGTGTGTTACATCAGTGTAAATGTGTATTTTACTTTTTATTATGTCAGAAAGCTTTTTGTAAACTTTCTCTAAATTAATAATTTTCTTAAATAATCTTTTATTTTCGACTTTTCAATATGTTCGCGCCCCACAGTTTGAGAAACGCTGATTTAACGTTTCCAAAATAAATGTTTCTTTGTAGTTTAGGTATTTTTATTTGAGAATAATTTTCTATGAAATAAATTTTGTTTTTAGAGTCAAATTGTATTAATAATTAACATATTTATTAAATTTTTCCCATATTTTTGAATTCATTA
Organism: Trichonephila clavipes; assembly: GCA_019973935.1. NCBI lineage: Eukaryota > Metazoa > Arthropoda > Arachnida > Araneae > Nephilidae > Trichonephila > Trichonephila clavipes. The sequence goes on from BMAU01018720.1 coordinate 20,759, forward strand.
ATTTTTACGGATCACTGTATATTACCTATTAAAACACCTTTTAAACTTTATAAAAGTAACTAAAAATTTATTTCAAAGTATATCATATTTCGAAATTTTCATCTATTTCCGAAACGTCTTTACAACTATTTTAAAACGATGTAGGAGTTAGAAATTAAAATTTATATCAATTTTCGAAGAAGCGACAATTTTTTAAAAATCACTATCCATTATTTCAGATTTAAAATATCTTTTTTAAGAGCATATTAATTTTTAGTTAACATTACTTTCATTTAATCGTACAAATTACATAAATTCTACAAATATTATAAGTTAATTGAAATTTTCATATGATGGAAATTTTTAAGAACTCCATCTATTTGTGTCTAATAGTTCAAGATTTCCAATTAAAAAATTGACAGTTGATTTCTTTGACAGAAATTTTACATATATTGAAGGTAATTTCCTTTTTTAAAAAAAAAACTATTAATTTATAAGTCTTTAAATATACAAATGTTTGACACTTAAAAATATTTTACGTTTGTTGTGTTGATACTTTTTATAAAATTGAAGTCTGTATTAATAGCTATACTGAAATACTGAATTAAATTTTGCTTTTAACATATACAAGGCATCGAAATTATTGGAAGAGATTTGAGAATAAGTTATATGAAATGATTTTTACGGATCACTGTATATTACCTATTAAAACACTTTTTAAACTTTATTAAATTAAGTAAGTAAACGTTTATTTCAAAGTATATCATATTTCGAAATGTTCATCTATTTGCTAAACATATTTACAACTATTTTAAAACGATTTAGAGAAGTTAGAAATTAAAATTTATATCTATTTTCGAAGAAACGACAAATTTTTTAAAATCATCTATCCATTACTTCAGATTTAAAATATCTTTTTAAGAGCATATTAATTTTTAGTTAACATTACTTTCATTTAATCGTACAAATTACATAAATTCTACAAATATTAAAAGTTAATTGACATTTTAAAAAGAAGGAGATTTTTTTAGAACTCCATCTATTTGTGTCTAATAGTTCGAGATATCAAAATAAAAAAAATTGACAGTTGAATTCTTTGGAAGAAACTTTTCATATTGAAGGTAATTTTCTTTTTTAAAAACACTGCATTTATTTACGAGTTTTTAAATATACAAATGTTTGACACTTAAAAAATATTTTACGTTTGTTGTGTTGATACTTTTTTTAAAAAAATTTAAGTCTGTATTAATAGCTACACTGAAATACTGAATTAAATTTTGAATTTAACATATACAATGCATCAAAATTATTGGGAGAGATTTCAGAACAAGTTTTATGTTAAAACGAAAGGATAAATATATAAATTAAATAAGGTAATAAGTTATACACTATTGTATCCATATCATTACGTAAACTGTATGGATGGGGATGGGTTTGCATTAGTTTACATTCAGATTTATTTACATAATAGCTCGAGAGGCATTTGCTTTTGGAACATATTTAAACGAAGAAGAAAAAAACGAGAGTCAATAATTTATAATTACCCCTTCGATTCCTTCACAAACTTTTCTTCATCAAATAATTTCAACTCTCTTCAGAGATATTTCAGTTTGCTCAGACTAATTTACACTTGAGAGCTTGCAAAAAAGAGTATTGATTTAAAGATGCCGCTCCTTGGTCCATCTCAATCACAATGTGTTATACTAGTTAAATATTGATATTTGCGAGATCCCATCATTTCAAATGAAGACGTAGAACTGCATACAATTGAGAAATAACAAAAAGTATGACTTTTGAAGTTGATTAATTAACAACATCATCTAGAGCTAATAGTAGGGACTCCTCATTAACACAACAAAGTATCTTTTATCTCAAGAAACACCCCTTAAATGTAAACTTACTTAATCCTTTTAAGAAACCCCCGAAATATTTTTATCTTCAAATATTAAAATCTACTGGTTATTAAGACTAAATTTACCCCAATGAGACTGAAAAGATTCATGGTATGTTTTCTCCCCCCCCACCCCCTGGAACGCATATGGTATCCATAAGATCGTGCGGGGAGGGGTTTGCCTGTGAAACTGTAACATGTGCTATTTTACGAGTTGTACCTATTTTAGCTCAAAATTGATAGAAGAAACACACATTTAATTCAACTAAAAGTGTTACAAATAAGGAAATTATTGATGCATAATTGGTTCTTTATTGTTATTTATTTATTGTGAATTTTTGGAAAATTCACATAATTTTCAAAGGTACCATAAATTGAAATAATTATTTGCGTTTTTTTCTTAAAATTTATTCCCCTCTGATTTGTCATAAAGCATGGATAAACCCACTTCTAGTTATATATTTCAAAAATTCTAGTTGAGCCTCTGTACAGAGGTCTGAGCTATATACAGGCAAAATATTATTCTAATAGAAGCCTTTTTCACAAAAGGAGAGCATTTGGAAACAAGACTATTCTAAGTTAATTTTTTGCCAAAATATTACATTTAAATACATTTTTTTTGTCAAAATATCCTTAAAACAATTTTATGCATATATTCTAATCTAAGTGGCACTAAATAGCATGGAAATTATCTATTTATGCGCTTTTGAAAATAACGGTTCCGTACGTAGTCGGATACCCTTAAAGCTTTTTTTACTATTATGCAAGAGTTATCTCTAATTTTAATCTAAAATGTATTAACTGACTCTTCCGAATGTTTCGAAATAAAGTCTCGTTTGTTGCTGAGTGAAACTAGTTCTTCCTTTTCATTCAAAATTAACTCATTTCCAGATGTATGCGTTACCACAAAAATGGATTACGAACCCAATCAATTTCTTTTTAATATAAATTTGGGAAATAATGAAAAAGATGTCTTTTATTCCCCTAGTGATGTAAAATGGTCAATACCAATTTTATGAATAGTCTATTTCTATAAATTATTTCTTTATAAATTATTTCTTTATTTCTAAGAGTATAATAAATAACTTAAAATAATGGTGTCATTTGTCAAGAATTTGGCGACAAAAGTGAAACGGCACAGTGTTTGAGAATAACATTTATATAAATTTTCAAAATCAAAAATAGAATTCAAACTTTAAAATTAAAAAAAAATCACAGGAAAGAGAAGCTTAAAAATTTCTCAAAAAAACTTGGTGTGTTGGTCTTTGCTAAATGTTTTTTAATCTATAAGAGATTGATTTGATTTAATATTAACGTCGCACTGTTCAGCTACACGAGGGCTTTTGGCGACGGACCACGTAATTTTGAACCATGGTCAAGTGACGTGGACGACACCTGAGCTGGCACCCCCCTCACCTAACTACCACACCACACCAACGGGAGGACATTTCAGCTCTCGACAGATTTAACGTGCATCGCAAATCTATAAGAGAAAGAGAGAAGAAAGTTACTTTTGTAGTTTTTTTGTTGCAAACCTGAGTAATATTTCCAAATCTAACTCAAAAAATACTTTTAGTTTATAAAAATAATCATTATATATTTTTGTACAATATATGAATAAATTAATCAACAGATAGGAAAAGAAAAATAGAAACACTTACAAAAATGGAGAACAAAAATAACACTAGTATTTCTGTAAATAATAAATATTCATTAAACTCAAAATATTAAGCATTTTGAAAATAAATTCTAAGTTATATATAGGAAATGTGTTGCGTGTATGTATGTGTGAACTTTCGTGTGTGTGCATGTGTGTCTGCAGGTGTGTGTGCATCAAATCTTATACTTTTTTGAAACATTTGATCCCCACCTTTAAATTGAAAACTACAATTAATTTTCCAAAAGAATAATACATTTCTTAAGCAAACACTCATTTTTTTCAATTCCTATACTATTAGATCACACTCTCGCTAAATATATATATGTGATGAAACCCCAAACCTTCAAATATCAGTTGGAGTAGGCTTCCGACCAGAACAACTCAACCCAACTTCCGCATAACTACTGTGACTTCGACGGACTTACGGATACCATGTGAACGAACGACGCACTGGATCCTGCTCAAAGCTGACATAGGACTCGTTTTGTCATGGCTTGATGCACAGACTGCTTTGATGAACATTAAAAATAAAATATAATATAATAAACATTCCTCCTATCATTCTAGGAATTACTCCAATACATGATATATATATATATATATACACATATATATATATATATATATATATATATATATATATATATATATATATATATATATATAGGGAGAGTGTGAACTAATAGAAGGAATTGGAGGAATAGTAGTCTAGTTCAACATCATATACAAGAAGAAAAATCGCTCTTTGTGTTCAAGTTGGGCAATGTATAGCGCCTTGAGCTTCTTATCCAAAGATCATGGGTTTGAATCCCACCAGGGAAAGCTTAATGTCTGAGAATGTTATTTCTTTTTACTGTACTATTTTTATTTGAATAGTTAACTGTAATGAATGAATAAATAGTAAACAAAAATAATAGTTCAAAAACCTATATAGAAAAGAAAATGGGAAATTGCAAGAAAATTCGCTTTCTGTTTTGCCATATATATACGTCTGCTCAGCCATATGTATATACATATTTATAATAATTGTAAATATTTAATAAAAATTAACTAAATTAAAAATTTTCTTTCTTATCTTAATTAGGAATTGACTTAACTTTTTAATTGTATTTAAGTATACATATGCATGTGCGTTTGTAATTAAAATTAAAACTTGTGTAAAAAGCATGCAAATAAATATACATTAAAAATAAAGAAGATATATTTTTTAAGAGTCGCATTATGTAAAGCAGTTTGTAATTTAAAAAAAAATAATTGAGTAGTACTTCTTGTTTTTAATAAAAAAAATGCTGTAGCTAGGTTTTTCGAAGAATAAAAGAAGAATTTCTTTAAAAAAATAGTTTTAAAAATATTGTATAAAAAATGCAGTAGTTGTGAGATAATAATGAAGTTTTTGAGTAGTTACGCTGCTACAAATCTTTCATTTATGCTAGAGTGGTTCTATTCTTTAATACCGAGTTTTTCCCTATTTTTTCTCTCGCTTGTGAAACATACTTCGAAACTTCTTAATCCTTAATTACGAGTATTTCCCTTCTCTTTGTGCTGTGTTTAATCCACCCATGCGTTAAGACAAGGTCTTGTCTCACCGTTGAAGAGCTATTAAAAGTGAAAAAGCAAGGATTTAAATTTACGTGTCTTTAAATAACATACAATAAAAACACGTACTTAGTCAATAATGAGAATAAAGGCGAGAAAAAAAACCCTTCGAAAAAAACTATTCTTACTTATAAAAAGCAATCCGAGTATCATAGAGTCTTTAGTTGAAGAAAAATGGGAGATTTATTTGAGCAGCTTAGATATTTTTTTAAGAGAGCTCGTTTTTTTCTAGGTCTAGCTTTCTGAAATGTACTCATTAATAAAAATGTTTAAGGGAAGAAAAAATTTACAAGATTTACTGCTATACCTTAATACTAGCTTTGTTGGGTATTTTGTAACATTGTAATACTACATATTCTTTAAAACCAGAGCTTCTCAAACTTTCAATATTTGTGATCCAATATTCAATCATAATTTTTTTCGCGTCTCCCCTCTCCATACGATAACAATGTTTTAAAAAATCAATAATACTATATTTTAACGCTAAAGCTAAAATACGACTTTATACTCTTAAGTGCCCCCGACATATATAAATGACTCACACAGCCAAAGCGTTAACTTCCTCGGACGTATATATACGTCTTTCCGAAGTACGATATTTTCTGTGCACTGCATCCATAAAATTATTCCAAAGGCATTGGGGTGCAAAAAAAGGACCTTGACAGTGTTCGCGGTGGATTTACTTACTTGAGGTGATTGCTTTTACCTACTCCTTTTCTTCAACTTTCCCCCAAATACATCATCGTGGCTGGCTTTGTCACGAGTTCGAGCCCAGTACCACTAAAGACCCGCCGTGTAGGGCAGCGATGCACGTTAAATATGTCGAGAGCTGAAACGTCCTCCCGTTGGTGTGGTGTGGTAGTTAGGAGAGGGGGGTGCCAGCTCAGGTGTCGTCCACGTCACTTGACCATGGTTCAAAATTATGTGGTCCGTCGCCAAAAGCCCTCGTGTAGCTGAACAGTGCGACGTTAATATTCAATCAATCAATCAATCAACCAGCAAGAATTTAGGGAATTGTTTTTGATTGATTTGAGAACCTTTTCTTGTCTAGAAACCATGGCAAATGCAGAATTAGATTGCTCTTAAAATATATTTGAAGTGTGGATAAGAAGGATGTTGAGATATTTTTAGTAAGAAGAGGTTTCTGTGGTTAAATATAAGTGTAAAGTCTGACACGAATATTTGTTTTTCAAATTGGCGAGAATGATTGTAATTCGACAAACTTCATGTGGCTGTTTCTTAGACTTATTTGAGTGTTGAAATCTTCGGGTCTTAAGGTATCCGGTTACGTTCGGAATCGTGATTGAAAAAAGGCTCATAAATGGATAATTTCCATGACATTTAGTGTTACTTAGATTAGAATACATGTAAAAAATTATTTTAAGGATATTTTGACAAACATTATTTAAATACAATATTTCGGTAAAAAATTATCTTAGAATAACCTTTTTTCAAAATGTTCTTCTTTTGTGAAAAATGCTTCTATTATAATAATATTTTGCCTGTATATACCTCAAACTTCTGTAAAGAGGCTCAACTATGACTTTTGAAAGGTTCACATAATTTTCAGAGTTATAACCAATTGAAATAATTATCGGCATTTTTTTCTTAAAATGCCTTTCCTCTGTTGTGGTAAGACATGGATAAACCCACTTCGAAATTATGTATCTCAAAAATTTTAATTGAGTCTCTGTACAGAGGTCTGAGTTATTTACAGGCAAAATATTATTATAATACAAGCATTTTTCACAAAAGGAGAATATTTTGAAAATGAGTCATTCTATGCTCATTTTTTGTCAAAATATTGTACTTAAGTAATTTATTATTGTAATACTATTCTTCAAACAGTTTTACATACATTTTCTAATCTAAGTGACACTATATATCATGAATAGCATCCATTTATACGCTTCTGCAAAATCACGGTTTTGAACGTAGTCGAATATCTTAATTCAAATATTCCGGTAAAAATTGGGAATCTTTATTATTATCAGTTAGGACTCAAGGCTTATTTCACTCTTATTGATTATTCACCGCTAATGTAATGGCATGCACTAATGCAGTGTATACTTCAGTGTATTGGGTTTTCTAATGCGGTGTATTGGGTTCACCGCGGAAATGAGTCAGTTATACAAAAATTGTAATGTCTAAGTGTTTCGTTACATAGCGTTTGCTTATCTGCTATTATTTTCAAATTATGTAAGTGCCAGAAATTTTGAAAATCAGTTAAAAACTGATTTTAATAGAATCACAAATTCAATAAATCACAAAAAGTGAGAGTTTAAAGAAAATAATTTAAATGCAACTAAAAAAATGCGTACCTCTTGCATGAATTTTGTGTGCGGAAAAAATACAAGAAAAATTGATTATCGCTGTATTCATTGTAAATGAGGTATGTACAAAATACTTTGCATAAAAACGATAAGCAATGTTTAGAAAATTTGCATTCTCACAAAAATTTCGATTTTGCTTATTGTACTAACATTTATAAATATTAGAGTTTTATTCCGTTTTACAAGATAAAGTAATTTATTTTTTACAGTTATTTATGTGATATAATGGACCATAATATATAATAATAATAGGAAATAATATTAAAAAATCTTAAGGCTAAAACCTACTGAACAGTAGTCCAGCAATTATTTATTTAATAGAATTATTTTATATATTTTATATCACGGTGTCGAAATGACACCGGCGGAAGTTTGAGGGTAATTGAAATTGCGTGTTAAGTGTTCTATTGTTAATAAATTAAGTTATTGGATTAAATAAAAGTTGTTGAGTCTTACAATATCATTTGACTATTTAGTCTCAAACATAAGTAGAAACTCAACTCCGTAGAGCATTTCAAAATCAGTGGCAATTATCCAGTATATCAGTGATCCTCAAACTTTCAATGTTTGCGACCCAATTTGCAATCATAATTTTCATCGCACCCCCACCCCCTCCCTCGATACAAAAACGTTGTATTGAATCGTATTGAAAGGTCCTTTGATGCTAAATATACAATTCAATACGACTTTAATTGTAAATCGTTCAAATTATTGAGAAAACTATTCAATGTTATGTATGATAAGCCCGTGGGTAAATAAGCATACATTAATTTCGCCCATTACCTCAGTATTGATGAATTAATGATGATATACATATAATGCAGTACTTATGTATTTATAAGCATATTATTTCAGTGTAAATAAGTACTTTATTATGTCAGAATGTATTTTATTTTTCCTGTCAGTAAATTAATATTTTTTATATAATTTTTTATTTTCGACTTTTCGATATGCTTGTTCCCCCCTGGTAGGATTATTAGGCCCTCCTAGGAGGTCGCGCCCCACAGTTTGAGAAACGCTGCAGTATATTACTATTCTGAGAAGTGAATTAAAACTTTATTTACTTCAGAAGTCCCCTTTTTTTGAAGTTTCCATTTATATTTTGTAAATAACCTCCTTATACATATTATATTTACATATGAAACCCTCCACATGTATTTACTAACGAATAAACAGTAAAAACATTGATGACAGCAATGATAAGATACTTTCCCCATTATTAATTTTAATAAGCATCAACTATGGAACACTTTTCCGAGCGATATATGCCTTCTATTCAAAAATTTTTCATCCCATTACCCATTCCATTTTTGTTGTCCTTCGACAAACTTTGAATTCATTTAAGAAATGTCTACGTTTACTTTAACTGCTCTACACTTCATATTCACTAAAGAAAGTTGACTTAACAATTCTATTCCAACGGAATTTACAACTCCGCGCAGTAGTAAGTTAAATATTGATGTTTGGGATCTCCCGTCGCTTCATCTATGGCTTTGTAACATTCAGTGTGTCTGAACTTTCACAAAAAAACAAGATTTTCTAAGCCAATTAATTAGTGGTGCCTTTACGAACTAACACCGGAGGCATCTTATTATCTCGACACGTACTTTTAACTTCCCTGGTGGCTTAAGAGGGGGCATAAATTTTCTCCGAAAAGATTCTAATTAAATTTGAAATTATATATTGAAAATTTTTTGGGTTCGTTCGTACTTTCAGACATAATCCAGGTTATTTAAGTAAAAAAAAAAAATGCGAAAGGCTGTTACAGAATTTTTACAGGATTAAATTAATTTTTTAAACAAAAATAATGAAATGTGGATTCAGTAATTTATTTTACACTTATTTTATTAAATTAGCATTTTTGTATGAGTATTGAGTTACATCTCTAGTGATACTGAAATCTTGAATAAATTTTTTATACTTGAATTTCAATTTTCCCAAATAAAGGAAACTAAATTAATTTATCACTTATTTCATTAGATTCCTTTTTAGGTCATATTATGTAACATAATGTGCAGTATGTGACAGATCAAACTTAGATTATATATATGAAATGCCCTTTGCCGAGAAGATGTTTTCGTTATTATTAGACATTTGGTTCATATGTTGTCTTTGCAAACTTGAGGAGCATTGGTACTTTTTACTTTTTATTATTTGTTGAAAAGACATTTCAAACCGTAATTATAAAACTACTGGACATCACTAAACACATACGATAAAGGTGCTGCAGCAATTTTCTCATATTTTAAACGAAGACGTGCAGACGAAGAGAATGAGCACTAAGAACTCTAGCTGACGAAACAACATAACATTTGCGTCGAATATATTTTAGCATTGTGAGTTATTTAGGCTTTAAATATCCCCGATGTTATTGATCAATATCATCCAATTTGGCAAGTAAAATCAGATTATTAAGAAATTTACAATGCACAGGTCTTATTCAGCAAATGAAATATTTTATAACCTATGATACCGAATTTAAAAAAAAATGTATGTTTAGATAACTTTGTTTCATTTAATATCATACTAGTTGTGAATAATTCACATAAATATGCCATTAGTTAAATATATTTCCCATAAGTACATCAGTATATAAAGAAAAATTACATTAAACAAGACATTAGTTGATGATAATTTACAGATACACACCCTTAATTGAAGATAACTCACACAAATATACCATTAATTGAAGATAACTCACACAAACACACAATTGGTTGAAGATAACTCACACAAATGTACCATTAGTTGAAGAAAATTCACATAAAGATCTCATCAATTGAAGATAACTTACATAAACTCATCCTTAATTAATGATAACTCACATATACACACGATTGGTTACTAACTCACATAAACTGAAATCACCATCTACTTTAAAAACAAGCAGAGCTTGCAATTTATTTCTAGCTGAGACTATTTTTTGTCAGCAATTATTGCAATGTAATTCATCCTGTAGGTCTTAATAGGTTAATACAACTATGTTTCAGCTACTTCAAGAGCAACTGGTTTAGAAACTGAGGTTTTAAAACGTGAAAAAATTGCTAATTTTTTTTAAAAAACCTATATGAGTACTTGAGTGGTTTTGTGACAATGTAAAACTCGCATCTTTAAAAAAAAGAAATTTTTGTATTTCCCCTCAATAGGCCAAAAAAGAGTGTCAGTTTGCATACATAATAAAGAGTTATTACGTAGAAAAGGTCACTGAAAATGTTGAATAGTGATTAAAATGTAAATCATTTCATATATCCAGTTGCATTATTGTTAAACTAGCTGTCGTGATAATAATCGTAGTACTCTTTAAAGACGAACCAGAACAAAGAGAAAACTATTTTTTAACAAATACAGTCGCACATATTTCTAAGCTTGAGTAATAAAGTAACATCAAGCTTCAGCTGAAGTAGATATATTTTATTTATACACGAAAACGGTTAAAATATGCAAGTTGAAATAAATAATTTACAAATTATCCGAAATCTAAGATAAGCGAACACAATGTTAAAATAAGCAACAGCGCAATGAGAGGATCCCCAGAAATGTTCAAAAATTGGTTTTGTACAAAACATAAATTTCCCTTTAGATTTTTTCTAAAAATACTACAGAATATTACGACAGAAATTACGGCTCACTTTCGTATTTTGAAATATTTGTAAAATAAATTTAAGTACTATATATTAGGGAATTTCATACTTTCTTCTTAAAAAGTACTAATAGGACTTTAAAACATTGAAGAGTGTAAGAGCTTTGTGCAGGTACCCGAAAGTACCACTGGTTTCATATTTTCAAGTAATCATGTTTCTTTACCCTATTTGAATATTATTACACTGTATCATTGAGCCTGAATCTCTTTCTTAATGTATATCTTGGCTGGCAACAAATTTGTATATGCCCCAGATATTATGCAATAAATTGTATTTTAATAAAAAATACAACCTTAAAATGAAACAAAAATATCAGCATATATACGCATCTTTAATTTAAAATTTTAATATTACAATTTCGTTAAACTTTAAGTTATGTACGTGAGCTACTAAAAAAAGGGAACATAATTCTGGGGATTAGCAGTTACTCACATTGAAAAAAACAACAACATTTGACGCCTAAAAAAATGAAGGTGCACTTGTAAAAATCACAGTTTACCAGTTTGATAAAAAAATAAGAAGAATATAAATAATTACATAGGTTCTTAAGACACTTGCAAATAAGGAATGAATCTAAAAAAACTGTTAATCATGCCTTAGTTAGTAACTATACTCCCTTAAAATAATTGAAACTTTTTTTTCCAGTTCTTGTGTGTTCGCAGTCATAACTGCATTTTGCTTTAAATTTCTTTTAAAGAAAAATCTAGTCCTTCAAATGATGTGCTAAAAAAATTGTAAGTCTTTGTGTGAGATAATGAGCAGGCTCTTAAGTATTTCTGCCGTTGCAAATCTTTTTATTCACGGTTAAAAGTCTGATTTCTTTCACGCCGATTTTCTCTGCAACATTTTTTTCATTCATAATACACAACATGGGACTGCTTGAGCTTTAATTACTACGCTCTGTTATCTCTGTGTTTAATCTATCCATGCGTTAAGAAGTTGAAACGGGATTAGAATTAAAAGTGCTTAAAAGTGAAAAGGCGAGGATTTAAATTTACATATAGAAGGATTTTAAGCTATTTGTATAAATAACGAGGATAAAGGTAAAGTCTGAGGTACCCAGTTTCAATAGTTTTTAAAAGAGCAATTACTAAAGTTAAGAATGGAATAATTTTTATACAAAAAGCAATGGAAGATTAATTACGTTCTGAAAAATAATTCTTCTATTTTCTTCATTAATATTCATAATTAAACTAATGATTTATTATTACCAGTATTTTAAGAAGGATCATGGTGCTATATAAAAAAACAATATTTGAATTGATTGGTTTCACAAATTAATTTATTGCCCCCTATTTATATTGCTACGTAGATCCGGGATTCAAAGATTGTATGCAAATCAGTCGTAAAGAACAAGACAGTTATTTAAGAGCGATGAGAATTTATTGTAGAAAATGCAATCCTTGAAATACAGGATTTAGCAGCAATATTCGCAGAATAAATCTTAGGTCTTCACGCCTTCAACAACACACGGACACAATTATCAATGTCTAAAATACACGTATGTAAAATATTATTCACAAGCAATCGCTTGTTCCATAGCCGAAGAAATCACTAAAGAAAAAATAACTGATCCCTAGTCAAAACCAGACTGATTGACTTTCGGCTAGCTTCTCTCTATTTACGTAGGCTTTTCGATAAGTAATAAGACTAATTTTACTGCCACAAAACCACTCATTGGAATGTTAATTTCTGTGGCATAAGAAAAGTTTGGTGTCTGTATTAACAAAAGCTACCAATAGATGGCGTGTTCAGACTTGAATTCTTGAGTATCATGTGATCGAACTGAAACGTGTTTGTGGGCGTCTACGAGATGTGCCCAGTTGTCGAAATGGAAGCAAAAATCCGCAAAAATCAGCATCGGAGATCTTTTGATATGATACGATATGATTAAATACTAGAACAAGAAAGCAACAATAGCGTAAAATCAGTGCTTCTCAAACTGTGGGGCGCGCCCCTGGGGGCGTGATAACCCTTCGAGGGGGCGCGAGCATCTTGAAAATATAAAAGCTTAAAAATTATTTTTTGGAATGAAGTAAAACAAAATGCTTTCTGACAAAATAAAAAATACACATTTACACTGATATAAATTATATATATCATCTGGTTTTCCACTTTCAAAAGATTCCACTTCAAACGCTCATTAGCTATCTTTGATCCCAAAACCAAATAAAAAAAAAAAAAAAATATATTTTGTTTGCTTTGCTGTAATCCCGCGATGAGAGATTTTTTTATTACGTTTCTTGTGTAACCTCTAGAAAAGTACTTTTATTATCATCTCTTTGACCTTCAAACTTACTGGTATGCTTAACTCCGTCTACTTTTCTTTTGGGAAAGTTGTAAATAATATTTTTCTGTTGCTTTTCCCCCCATGTAAATGAGTTTTATGATGTTTGGATAAGCATATTGAGCACTTTGAAGGATTAATTGGCCAAGATGTATTTTATGAGTAATATGAAATTGCATTATAAAAAACGTTTTACACAATTATTTTTTTATAACTGACATCGATGTTTTTGTATCGAATACATTTTTTCATGGGAGTGGTCGCATGAGGCGCTGAATCACTCCAAATTCTGGTAAAACTGTTTATTCGTTAACAGTTTCTTGACAGTATCCTCCGATATGACAGTCTTAATGGAAACTAAAATGAATTTGTCACATTTATGCCTCTTTTTGAGAGTGGCAAACGGGTTTTTTACAATCAAGGTACTTGTTTTGATCGAGTTCCCTTCACGACCACTTTCGTTCAGAAATATTTTCTATGAATATGCTATACTTTCCCCTACGATTAACTTTGTGGTTTTTATTGCTGTGTTGTACAACTTATTATGGTTTATAAATGTAAATGAGCAGAATATAAAAAAAATGGGCATCTGTGATCTCTCTATTGAAGGAAGATGAAACTGATCAAGCAATTGAAGAACCTGATGAAATAATGCATATTAATCGTGATAGCGAAAGTAAATATGACAAAAGTGATAGACATGAAACATTTGAGTTGAATTGTAATTTTCAAATGCTGCCTAAAGAACTCTATCAAGAAAATTAAGATATCAAGAAAACTAAGAAGCCATAAATGTAACACTTCGCCTTGTCAAAAGACACAAGAAAGAAAAGGTTACACATGTTATTTGTAGATCATCAAAGAATAGAAAAATTACAATAACGTGAGCAAAATATGACAGTTTTGATTGCAAATAACGTTCTTGTATTGTTAGTGAAAAGTGTCTGTGATTTATGTTCTTTATTAAGGTCACGCACATTTGGAACGGTTTCTTTAGTTTTATTGGATTTTTTTCTCTCAAACCATCAAAGAAAAATTAAAAAGTCCTTTAAAGTAGGTAAGTATATTTTCTCTTAGTTAAATTATTCACTGCAATTGTGATTTTTATCGAGCACAGAAAAAAATAATTATAAAAAAAAGGATTGGGGTGACTTGGTGAAGTGATCGCGCGACCATTAACGTTAGTGTGGAGTGGGCGCCTGCTTCCGGGATAAAACATTTTGAAGGTTTCTCGCTTTAAATATTAAAAATAACACAATTATTCTTCATTGGAATTTTTAATTCGTTTTCCTTATTTAATATTAATTTATAAATGCTAATTCTGTGAGGCTTAAAATTACAGTTCGTTTTAAACTATTTATAATAGGAGCATTCATTTAAAAAATCATTTTATATTTTTGTATGCATTGTTGTGCACTTGGTTTTACTCTTCTTACAATTAAGCTATTATATCAAGAATAATGTATTATTTTTTTAAAAAATAATCGCAGAACGGGTACTTCAGCCAGTGTACTTATAAATGTATCAGTACTGCACAATGTATTTTATAACTAATTTATTAATACTAATTTAAGAGCAAGTTTAATTATTATTAGTGACTTCCATGAGCTTGTCTTGCATAGCAAAGATTTTCAAATGAAGGCGTAATATTAGAAATTGACACTCTGAGTTCTTTTTCTATATTTAGCTGAGATCTATATTTTGTCTTCAAAGCAGCCACCGCAGAAAATCCGGTTTCACAAAGGTACGATGTTGAAAACGGTAAAAGTATACGAAATGCTTTTGTTTTCAGTTCAGAATATTCATCATCTACGTCTGCTCAAAATTGAAATAGAGTTTTATTACAAAATTGTCTTTTAATTTCGCCACTAGATGGGAAATCTATGAAAATATCTTCTTCGGTAGTGGAGAGCCGTTCTAGGGTATTTTGAAATGTATCTCTCTCCCATTCGTAAATTGCTATCAATTTGTCCTCAGCAAAAAAAAAATATTTTTTAAAAATTTTTGCTAACATAGCTAAATGATATTCAATAGTTTTAAAAAAAACCTCCACATGTTGTTCTTCAGTTTTGTAAGTTTTTACACATTTATCCGCATTTTCAAACATTTCTAGTTTTTTTTTGCTTTAAATTTCGGCTCCATAATTCTAATTTTCTACAAAAAGCATTAATTTTATTACTCGTGTCAAACTGTACATTTGATCCTTGAAGTTGAAGATTCAATATATTTAATTTCTCAAATATATCGACTAAGTAGCTCAACTTCATCAGAAATAAACCATCTCGAAATTTCTCAGCTTCTGGTAGGTTTTCCTTTTCTAGAAAAATGGTAATTTCATTTCCTAATTCATAAACACGTTGTAAAAATTTCCCGCGTGATAACCATCTTGCTTCACAATAAAATAGCAACGATGAATGCACTGCACTCATGTCTTTGCAAAGTTCAGAAAAGATTCTTGATTTTAGGGGTCTCATTTTTATGTAATTTACTACAGTCACAACTGTCATTAGCACAATATTCAGGCCAGGACTAATTTCTTTGGAAGCCAGAGCTTCTCTGTGGATCATACAATGTGTCCAGATGCACAATGGAGATTTTTGTTTCACAAGTGCTTGTATACTTTTAAATCTTCCTGACATTGTACGAGCACCATCGGTGCATATTCCGACACAATTTTTTTCCACTCTATATTTGCCTCGTTTATAAAATTATTTAAAATATCAAATAATGCTATTGCTGTTGCTTTAAGTTTTATTGGTTTACAAAAAAGTAGTTCTTCTACCGCTGACATACCATCCCAAAATCGAACATACGCAATGAAATGAGCATCTTTATTGCTATCTGTTGCCTCGTCAAGCTGAATTGAAAACAATTTATCACGCAACTTACCGAAAAGCTGTTGCTCTACATCTTCAGCGATATCATCAATTCGACGGGAAACAGTATCATTTGATAGGGGTATGGACTGCAACTCTTTGGCAAAATTGTCTCCAAACATAGTTTCTACAATCTCAATTGCTGCAGGCAAAATAAGCTCTTCGGCAATAGTGTGAGGCTTTTTACATCTGGCTATTTTATATGATACTTTGTAAGAAGTATGTAAAGCTTTTTCATTCACTGACAAAGTTTTTTTTTTTTAAAAAATGTTTTTGGTTTTCCATATGATTTTAATTTTGATTCAAAGAACTCCCGAGGTTTGTTAATGTACTCACCATGAAGCGTTTCGAAATGTCTTTTAAGTTTATTAGGTTTCATACTGTCTGCTGCCAATATTTTTGAGCAAATAACACACAGGGGCTTTTCTTCTCCATTTACTTCAGTAATGGTAAATCCAAAATTCAAGTATTCTTGAGAATTATTCCTTGATTTAATTTTCGGAACTATGCTCGCCTGTGCACTTATTGATGCTTTATTATTGTCGAATGTTCGCTTACGACTTAAAAATTTATCCATGATTTTTTTTGTTCCAATTTTCTGCAGTAATACTTAATAGTGTGAATTAAAACTAACGCGCAAATTATAAAATGTACATTCAAGATAGATTTGGTAGCTATAGAAGCATCGAATGGACCAAGACTGATTGGAATTGTACGAGGTACAGCTTTATTACATGTTTTGCGCAGACGTCCGATAGTTTGGCCAGACGCTCACGAGAATTCCAGATGTGATTGATATGAGAGAGCGCAACATAAAGTAGACTATTTTTCAATTTCTACTATAAGTTCACTCTCTCATATATATCTTGTTCAAATTTTCAATCGTTTTGATAAAATACTTTCTATTCATTCATTCAAGTTCAAATACATTTTTTAAAACTTGTAGTGTGTGACACTTCATGTTAATACAGTTCTTTCAAATTTTAATTCATTAATTAAATTAAAAAAATGAATAAATAGTAACAAACAAAAATTATAGTTTAAAAGCATTTATAGAAAGGAAAACTTTTCGTGCTGTCCCCTGTAACGCAATGTATAGCGCGCTGGGCTTCTAATCTGAAGGACGGTAGTTCGAATTCCATCCGAGATGGCCTAATTTCTAAGAGTGTGTGTGATTTCTTTACTTTACTATTTTCTTACACTAATTAAATTTAATTAATGAATAAATAGTAACGAAAAAAGAATATTCCAATACCCCATATATAGAAAGGAAAAGGAAAAATTGCAAGGAAAATCGCTTTCTCTTTTGTCGCTTAACATTGTGATTCTGTCATATGTATTACATATTTGTATTAATTGAAACTATTTAATAGAAAGTATAACTAAAATAAGTTTTTCTTTGTTGGCCTAAGTAGGAATTGACTTAAAATTTATTTTTTATATTACTTGTTCTAATGACATTTGTACTTTTAGAAATGCATGATGGACGAAATAAATTTTTAATTAAATGTCATTTTGCAATCTGTCCCAATTTAAAAAAATGAGAAAGGAAAAATAACATAACATTATAATTATTACTTAAAAGTAATTTGCTTAAAATATATATTATATAAAAGTAACGTATACAAAATTTAATACTCAAAGTGCATTATTATTGCATTCAATACATTATTATTGAGGGGGGGCGATGAAAATTATGATTGAAAATTAGTAGTGAAACTTTGAGAAGCACTGTCTTACTTAATTAATTTATTTATTTTGCAAAAAAGTAGTATACAAACTGTAATACTTATGCTATTAATTTGTATGGTTTATAATTAAGATCGCGTATAGTAGCTTTAGCGTCAAAGTGCATTATTATTACATTCAATACATTATTAATGTATAAGGGGGGCGTGATAAAAATTGTGATTGAAAAGGGGGGCGCCAGTATTGAAAGTTTGAGAAGCACTGGCGTAAAACACTTTATCACAGCAGACGAAGCTTGGCTGTAATACTGTGATCTAACCACAAAATAACAAAGCAGTGAACGGAAACATTTATCTTCGTCTAACTTCAAAAAAGCAAAAAATGGGAAATCAGCAGATAAATTTATGACCATATTTTTTTATTGTGAAGGAATTGTGTATCAACACGCTGTGGAACCTGGTACTACCGCAAACGACTCGTTGACATGAATGTCCCGTGAGCACGTTCAAAGGAAACGTCCATTTTTCGAAATGGCTTCGTAATGCACCATGGCAATTCCCGACCACATATTGCTCGTTGCGTACTGGATGTTTCGCAGCAGAACAACTTAGAGATTTCACCATACCCTCCATACAGTCCTGATCTCACTCCATGCGATTTCTGGCTGTTTCCTCAAGTTAAGAAACCATCACGAATCAAACATTTGGCAAGCAAAAAAGCATATGTAAAGGCTGCGTAGGCGGTTTTGAAACAACTCTCACAAAATGTACTTTTTCATATTTTTAAGAAGTGGACAGAACTTAGGAATAAATGCATTACGTACCACGGAAGTTATTTTGAAAATAATCATGTAAATGTTGACGATTAAAAGAATAATCTTTTTTTTTATAATTTTAGTCTTATTACTTATTAAACAGCCCTCGTATATTCATTGTGGATAATTCGAGAAAGACCCGCTTGCGTCATAGGTCTAGAAATTAGTGAATATTCTCTACTAATTTCTAGAAGAATCCAGAAGGTACCGATCTCACCAAAAATGGTCGCCAGCATGATCACCAAGTCGCCAACTTGGTCGACAATTATGAATCAACATTATAAAGTAAGGGATTGCGTTGCTTGTGAATATTACAATTTCAACGTAAATTAAATCTAATTTAGAGTAAGATAAATGCATTACCTATCCAAATAGAAATTATTTACACTATTTTACACAAAATTTGTAAAACTATGTATTGTGCTGAAAATAACACTGCTAATTATTCGTTTTTTAATGAAAAATTAAAAAAAATAAAAGGATTTTTAAACATTCCTCTTCTTAATATACAGAAGATTGTTTGCACTTTATAGAAATGATTTGTTATTAAATTGTTATTGATAAATCCCGTATTTTTCAGGTAATTTGTTCTTATCTGATAGCCATGATTCTTGATAATAGCTCTAGCTGGAATTTTACTTGGAAGTAAACTTTTTCTTAGTACTGTCACGGCATTTTTACTACATTCCTCTTGAACCGATATCCAAAGATTGTTCATTGTTATTGGATGCCGTGTTTCCTAAGGTTTTCTTCAATAAATTGAAATGACAAAAGTCCATTGCTGAATCGTAGGTTCATTTTACTCGTATTTCCTCAAATGGGATATACTTTATTGTTGTGTTTAGGATTCTCCTTTGCTAAATAAGCCGCAGTTGACTCAGATGTATGACTACAAACTTTTTCCATAGGATGCTCAACTTTATCAATGGCCTTTCCATTTAAGACTGGGATTTATTTTTCAAAAATTAGAAAATAATAGAACAATATACAGAAATAAAAAAAATAACCTAATCTTTTGCAATGAGGAAAAATTAGATTTTTTTTCTTTCCGATATAAAACAGTTTAAAGTTTTTATTTGGTATTGGAATGTGAATAAAATTTAATATTATAAAGTTATCATAACTCGTTTTTTTTCAAAGCATTCGACTACATGCATCAACGTTTTTTTTTAAAAAAATGAAGATAAGGATTTTTTGTCATTTTTAGATTTATTTAGTATATTTTGGGAAAAATATGCTGAAATTAAGAAGAGAAAAATAAATTATTACTATTAAAATGGGAAAAAATGGGTAAGAAGTGACAAAAATTATATAAACGCAGCCCTTTCCGTACAAATATTAAGTGAACAAATTCTCAATTTTTCAATTTTGATGTATTACTATGCTATTTCTTTTTGAAAAGACCTTAAAGATAAGAGATATTTTAATTTTTATAAAAATTAAAGCACTTTATCTTAGCTATTATATGAAATGGCTTTAAAAACAATCATTATATTCATATAAAGAACTGTAAAGTTTTGTAATAAAACAGTGATTGATAAATCGGAAGGTTAAAACAATTCTACTGTTATACAGAGCATACACACAAAATTTCAGTTCATTATTTTCAAAACTTTTTCACCAATTGCTGTTCCCGTTTTAGCATTTTAAAAAAAACACATTTCGAGTAAAACGCATTTTAAAGTATGACATCTTGATTAAAGTAGGGACATATGCTTGTATTAAAAACAATTGTAGTTTTTCTTCAATTGAATCTAAAATATTAAACTTGGTATTTTTATAAAGCTAATACGATGGCTAATACAATAAAATCATTAAAAAAATTGTCAATTTTTTTTAAAAAATCATGATTTTAGGGTAGTTGAATACCTTAAACTCACAACTTTCAAATTTTGTAAGATTATAGAAAAACATGTAAATAGTAATTTAGGCTAAGCAAATTCAATTCATTAAAAAAAAATTTTTGGGCGTATTTTTATTTTGTCATATGAATTGTACTGTGTCCCTCCTCAAAATATTCTTGAAGGATATTGGGAATACCACGTTAGAACTGGAATAAGATATTTCTCTCATAGATAGTAATTTTAAAATTATTTTTGCTATGACATTTAATACAAAGAACACATAATTTGTATAGATACGATAAATTTTATTATTATAAACAATTTTAAAAAATAATTTTTTGAATGAAGTAAAATAAATTGCTTTCTGACATAATAAAAAATACACATTTACACTGATATAATTTATTTTTATCATCTAGTGATCATAAAAAATAAATGATTCCACTTCAAACGCTCATTAGTCATCTTTGACCCTATAACCAAATTTAAAAAAAAATATTTTGTTTGCTTTGCGATCAATATGAGAGCGACGAGAGGTTTTTTTACGTTTCTTTTAACGATATCAAACGATGAGAGATATTTTTATTACGTTTCTTTTAACCTAAAATATTACTTTAGCTGACCTTTGAACTTACTGGTGTGGTTATCTCCGTCTTTTTTTTAGGGAAGTTGTAAATATGTATAATATATTTCTGTTTGATCTTTTTCCATGTGAAAGAGTTTTATGATATATGGATAAGCATGAGTATTCTGAAACATATAATGCATAATGAAAAACGTTTTACACAATTATTTTTTAGAACATGGGCATCTATGATCCCTATTGAAGGAAGTTGAAACTGACCAATCAGTTGAAGAACTTGCCGAAATAATGCATATTAATCAGGATATAGCGAAAATAAATATCAGAAAAGCGTTAGGCATTAAACGTTTGAGTTGAGTTGAAATTTTCAAATGCTGCCTGAAGATCTCTATGAAGAAAACTATGAAGCCATAATTTAGCACTTCGCCTTGTCAAAAAGACACAAGGAAGAAAAGTGCAAAATGCTATTTGTAGATCATCAAACAACAGCAAAACTTCAAAAACGAGAACAAAATATGACAGTTTAGCTGGAAAATAACGTTCCTGAGTTGTTAGCGAAAAGTGTCTGTGATTTATGTCCTTTATTAAGGACACGCACATTTGGAAAATTTACTTTAGTTTTATTGGATTTTTTATGAATTTTTCTAAGAAAAATTGGAAGTCCTTGAAAGTAGGTAAGTATATTTTCTCTTAATTAAATTATTCACTGGAATTGTGATTTTTATCGTGTATAGTAAAAATAATTATAAAATAAATTATAGTTTTAAAACAAACTAAAAAACACGCTTTTATAGTGAATGAAACTAAAAAGCAAAAAAAAAAGAAAATATTACTTAAAAGTAACATATACGAAATTTAATACTTATCGTGTTAATTTGTACGGTTTATAATTATGATCGTATTGTAGCTTTAGCGCCCCCCAAAAGTGCATTATTATTGCATTCAATACATTATTATTTTTAGGGGGGCGCGATAAAAATTGTGATTGAAAATTGGGTCGCCAGTAGTGAAAGTTTGAGAACCACTGACATACATACTTTCTAGATGCTCTGTTCATTGGTTATAAACAGTATCTTGACAACGCAAGTTCAATTGCTTATTTTCAAAACACTAGCAGCACGCGACTGAAGACGAAACTTTCAATGACAGTGATATTATCAGTAATTTGATAGATTATGAACACGGATCAGAAGAGCCGGATTCTTTGAGAGCGGATAAAGTATTAAAAGGAATACAGCCTTCCTACAAATTGGAAAAGTATTTTCTTAAAATAGATATCTCATTTCCGAAAGGAGTTTGAAATTCCAAATTCTATATTTATAATTTTATCTTTCATTTCGTGATTGATGTTTACTTTAATGTGAAAAGACATTCGAAACCACATTTAAATTTCTAAAAATAGTTTAATTGGTAATTTACATCATACTTTGAAGCAACATAAGGACGATTGGTGATGGATCTCTAGAATCCTTCAAAAGAAAGATAAAATACGTTTATTTATTTTGATTTTTGGTTGATTTTCATCAGTCCGATAAATTCTGACATAGACTAACTCCAACAGTAAACTACGAACAGGGACAAACTAATGTCTCACATAAATGTAGATGAGAGGGGGGGAGGGTGTGCAGGAGACAAAGAAAAAATACATCATCCCGATAGTATAAAAATATTAAAAAAATTAACGTACGGAAGAGATGAACTTTGGCATGTAACTGTCATCTCACTTTGTTAAATTTTGTATTTAGTGAATTATTTCTGAGTTCAAAATTTTTTGTCACATAAACTCTCAAATATTTTGAAGAAGAATCCGAAACACTATGAAAAATAGAAATAAAATACCAAATTATCCTTACTTGAATAGAAATATGTATTTCACTACGACTCTAAAGTGCTGAGTTCAAAGTATATAGAGAAAATCCTTGTAACCTCTTCCAAGTTGTGAATTATCTTAAGATTGTTTGAATCATTATAAACCAAGAAATTGCACAACAGTTAGACGATATATATTTATTATATATCTTAAAACACAAAACAAATACAAACAGAAAACTACACATTATTGTGTACAATGTATACATTACAAAAACAAAGAAAAAAAAGAAACAAATAAAATGAAAAAACAAAATAATACACGTAAGCAAAAATAAAAAAATAAATAAAAAAAGCAAAATAAACAGAAACAAAAATACACAAAAATTACAAAGAATTATAATAAAACACAAAAAAATTACAAAAAAAATTAATGAAATAACAAATATTACGAAAATAAATAAATAAAAAAAATAAAATAAAAACAGAAAAAAATTACTAAAAAAATAAATTGATTAAAACAAAAACATAGAAAAAAAACTACAAAAAGTAATGAAATAAAATAAAAATACATAAAAAAATTACAAAAAATATAAAAATAAAATAAATTATAAATAAAAAAATAAAATAAAAACAAAAATTAAAAAGACACATAAAAAACACACATTTTTTTTCTACTTTTTTAAATCGTTAGGCTTATTTTTCTTCTCCATTCTCTCTGCAGTCCCTGCTCGTCAGGCTGTGACGTACTGAGATTGACTAATTTCATTATTTGAGCTGAGTGAGTTTTTCATGTCCATTAATTTCCTTAAGCAAGGAGAAGATTCTTGAATTTTGATCACTTTTTGGTCCAAATATATATCCTTCATGTTCTTTTTATTGAGCTTCATATTATTTTCTTCTGAACTAGTTGAAATTTCTTCTGCTGTAGGAATGCGTTTTTCGATTGGATTGTCTAATTTTACTGCTAAAGTGCTGGAATTTGGGTGAGCTGGATAATATTTACTTTCTGGTGAATTTTTCAAGTCCATAAACTTAGCAACACAGGGTGAAAGTTCTTGAATTTCGTTGACTTTTTGATCCAAATAAATTTATGTTTCTGAATTGGTTCTTTTACTTTTCTCACTGGCTTTTATGCTATTGACATTTAAGCTGGTGGTAAATTTTTCTATTGCTTAGTTGTAACTTCTTTTCTTGTTAAATTTTGAAGCTTTTCCTTATTCTTTTCTGAATTTTTTTCCCTGTCTTAATATTGATCTTCATCTGTCTGTGTTGCGTTATTGGATTTTGGCTTTTTGAAAAGTCTGTCCAGGGCTAATAAAATTGGTGGTAGAAGTAGGACATCCCAATACGTCACGAAAAGAATCCTGATGATAAAATATAGCCAAACGAGCAGTATGGTTCTTTCTACTATTTTGGGATCCATTTTTTTTGTACGGGGGTGGGAGGATCAGAAATTTAAAAGGGCCGAAAAATAAATAGGTGAAATAATGAAATTTAGAAAATAGCGGGAGATTTTTTGAGAATCGGGAATCGAGAAGAGGGACAGTATATAGCAAAAATAAGAGCAAGTATTTTTTTAGATGCGCAGTAATCAAATGTAGAATACATTCTGATCGCTAAATATTGTTGTAGAGAAGACAATGCCGAAGTTTAAACAATACTTGCTGCAGTAACAGTGTTATGCTTCTGTTTAAAAGCAAAACTGGGAAACATCATTGTTGAGAAGCTTTTATAATTTGCAGCATCTTAACCTTTACATCCTTTGTTGTGATGTAAAATATTCCAGCCAAAGCAATCGGAGGAATTCACATGTTTTCTGTTGAGTTTCCTAAATTGTGAATAATGAGCGAAAATAAACGGATGGTGCTTTATTTTTCGTTTAGGAACAAATCGGCTTACATACAGATACGCATGTAGTCATGCACGTTTACATAAAAATAGAGCTATACGGGGTGTCCCGAAACCCAACATCAAGCGGATACGGAGTGAATGGAAGGGGGAGGGGAGGTAATATCTGTTCTGTGAAAAATAAAAAAAAACCCTATAGACTAGCATATTTTTGAAAATGTGGAAAATTGACATCCTCCATCACATCATTAAGTACTGTAACCACAAATTTCATTACAGTCACACAAGTCGAGTAAAAACATTTTCCCGGTTTTGTTAAAATCAACGCAGCTCGTTTGAGAAAATAATGTCACCCAACTCTCCATCAAAAGAAAAGTATTGCGTAAAATCCAAGGCAGGTTTTTCAAAAAAAAAGACTCATTTAGTTAATATTAAAATGGTACACACACAATACTTGTTCCTTTCACAATCATCGTGAACTTTTTTGTTTGAAACACATCTTCATTTTAAAAAATACATTTGCTTACACCCTCCATCACATAATTAGCTACTATAACCACAAATACCACAATTTTACAGTGATTATTTCACAAACATCATTTTACATAGCCGTGCTTTTGTTCACAAATAACGCACAAGATTTTTTGGTTTGATTTGATTTAAGAATATGACGTCCCCTAATTTTGACTCGCCATAACAAAAAATGTTACATGCTACATACACTAGGCAAGTTATTTGAAAAGCATACCCGTTTAATTTAAATTCCAAAATAGAGTACAACGCTTGTTACTTTTCTATCCATAGCACCATAGTTCATTATTTTTTTTCTTGCTTCTCATTATTCTTGTATTAAAATACTTATGAAATAAATTTCGATTTTAAGGTATTTTTAACATTAATAAATGTTATATGTGATAAAGAAATATGCAATAATTTTTTAAACCTCATTTATTTGTTCTTTAGAATAAATTTTATTCCATTTCCTTTAATTTTTTCTTGTTGTTTATTACAAAATCAAGAATATGACATTTTATTCTTTTATTACAACTAATTTGAAGTTTCTTTTTTTAGCGATTATTTTTTGATCATGTTGATTGTGATTCGTGTATAACAGTGTTCTTCAAACTTTTTCAACTCACGGAATTCCTAGAACTTGAAGATGCTTTCGTGGAACCTCTAAAACTAGAACTCCATTCTATACACTTACTTCGAAGAATACAGCTGAAAATAATATTTAAAGTAGATCAACAAGTTATAGGCACTTTATGTAAAGGAAATTAAAAAAATATTGCATTTATTATTAAACATTTCTGATCTATTTTTAAATATAATTTACTCATTAATAATATTAATTTGAGATTCAAGAGTCACCTAATCATGTATTATAAAGAGTGTTTTTATTCCAGGTACAGAAGTTTAAGTTGGCATTACTTTCCAAGATGGCGACCGATTTAACAGCTGTCAAGTGATTTATTCTCAGTTTGTGGTTTGGCAATTCATCAAAACGATCATCAAGCAAGGCGTATATTCGTCGAATGGGCCCAAAACGAGATTGCCGTTGTTCCCGATTTTCATAAGCGAATTTTGTTTAGCGGAGAAGCGCACTTCTGGTTGAATGGCTGCGTCAACAAACAAAACTTCCGCATTTGGAGTGAAGCTAATCCACAAGTGTATGTCGAAACACCGTTACATGCAGAAAAACTGACTGTTTGGTGCACTTTATGGGCTGGTGGAATCATTGGTCCGTACTTCTTCATAAACGATGAAGGCCACAACGTTACAGTCAATGGTGATCGGTATAGAGCCATGATTACTAACTTTTTCATTCCTGAATTGAACAATCATGATGTCCAGGAGCTGTGGTTCCAACAAGACGGCGCAACATGTCACACAGCTCGTGCCACAATCGATTTATTGAAAGACATGTTTGGTGACCGCCTAATTTCACGTTTTGAACCTGTGAATTGGCCTCCAAGATCTTATGATTTAACACCGCTAGACTATTTTCTGTGGGTCTATGTAAAGTCATTGGTCTATGCGGATAAGCCACAAACGCTTGATCATTTGGAAGACAACATTCGCCGTGTTATGGTCGATATACGGCCACAAATGTTGGAAAAAGTCATCGAAAATTGGACGTCCAGATTGGACTACATCCGAGCCAGCCGTGGCAGTCATATGCCAGAAATCATATTTAAATTTTAATGCCACAATATTATCTTTCGAATAAAAAAAATCATGTCAATCGAATATTACATCGTTGTTTTATTACAATTTAAAGTTCTATACCTCTAAAAATACACCCTTTACTTTTTAACTGGGATATATGCTGTCGAAGTCTAGGTCGATTGAGACTAAATGCAATCGCATTACATTCTGATATTAATTTGTTTTTATGCTATGTTTTTGTGGCTACTCACGTTGTGAAATACATTTCGCTTAATCACAATGTTCTGAATGACATTAAAATGTTTATAGCTGTGTGAGAAATATTTTGCATGAATTTGCAACCTAAAATATAGGAACTGTTCTTGCTTCAATTTAGATTTTAACATCAACTCTGTGGATATGTTGCTCCCTTTCTTTCATTATAGATGTTGTTTTCCACAAACGTAAGAAGGTGCATTTTCCACTAGAAAACCATTTAATTCTTACAAATACATTGTACTAACTAACGAATATAAAATTATTTCGTGGAATCCGATATAGTAAACAATAGAATATTCACAGTTATAGGAACCCCCTGGGTTCCACCCTGGACACCAAGATTGAATTGAGGCAAATAATTATCAGACGGCATTTTTACAATAACAAATTATACCTATTCACTTGAATCAATTATCAACCTTCTAAATACAAAGATGAATCAATATGTTTACGTCAATGGATTGAACTTTACTATTAAATTAAATCACGAAATATACTAATCAACTATTAAACTCAAAATAGAACGGGTTTACCGGAATTAGGACCGAGAGATATACGCAATTTGAATTACTTGCATTCATTAACTTTCCACTAACTCTATTATATATTTAATCTTATTATCCGATATTTAAAGTTTAAATATCACCTGACTTTTACTACTTAACTCCTTTTCAGTCGGCTCAAATTTTTGAATGTAGATCGCTGCCTGATAATCAACCAGAAACTAATCACACAATCAACTTGAATCTTCTCAGAACTCCGTCAGTGTATTTCTTGGCTCAATAGCTTTTTCCCTGCTAACTTACATCACTCTCCTTAAATACATTGATTCATTTGCACATCCCGTTTTCTCCTTTTAGAGCTGACTGGAAATATACGCGAATTTACAATCCCGAAAGACGCCCAAGAGTATTAGTGATAAAGTGCCGTATAGATTCGTCACACAGTCTAATAGGAAGTATATATATCAAGATAAAAACACACACGTTTAATATTATTTTATTATATTATAATAAAAGTTTAAGAAGTGTTGCCAAATTAAGTTATTATATATAAATAAAATTTTCAGTTTTAACGAATAGGATGAGCTTTAGATACTTGTTACTATATAAACTTCATAGAGAATGGGAATCCATGTTACACACCTATTTACTTCTACTGGATTTTTTTATTGGGACTCGTATAACCCTTGGGTATGCTTTGTGAAACCACTGGGTTCCGTGGTACACAGTTTTTATTGAACCAACGACGTAGTTGAAGAATGTTTATCATGCCAATGTCCAAGGCGTCTGTATCACCGTAAAAGATTTTGATTAACGGGTCAACTTTATAACCGCTAAGTTGAAGTTGTTCTTTTGATGAGGACTTAAAAATTGGTTTCAAAATAATAAACCCTTACAAATCCTTTGAATTTGACGTTCGAAACTACGACAATGGTAAATAATAGGTATCAGAAATTTCATCTTCAACATTAGTTCAAATTTAGCTTCTGTATATATATATATATATATATATATATATACACTGCTGGACAATTGCTAAGGACGGATAACACTATCATCCATAGCAACCACAAAATGAAAGGAAGCAAAATGTGGAAAATTAGAATAAATGCGGGATATTAGTAAGAAGTATGAGTATGCAAATTTTTTTCCACGTCTGTTCATCACGTGATAGCGTTCATAAGAGCTTTAAAGGTTTTGACGCGTGTGGACAGTTGTTGTTTCAAGTCAAAGTTTTACAGGAAAGATTTAATAGACGAACTTAAAATTTTTGGCATGTCTTCCCGACATCACATAGATGATTTTATGCGTGGCCGAATTATTGGAAAGATCGAATAAGGGCGAAAAATAACAGATGTTGCCAGGGAGTTCGACATCGCTCACAGCGCTGCTTCACGGCTGTGGAAGTCATTTAAAACTACTGGAATGTGTAGTAGACGGCACGGGGGAGGTCGTGTTAGAAGTACGACGCCTGCAGAAGACAGATATATCGTCCTATCAGCAAAAAGGAACCACAGCTCAGCAGGTGGCAAATCAGTTCCTGGCTGCCTCAGGAAAGCAGATCTCCCGAAAAACTGTTGCCAGACGTTTGAGGGGAGGAGGACTATACGCACGCAGACCTGTTTTGTGTGTCCCATTGATCAGACAGTACCGTACTGCCCATTTGCAATGGTGTCCTGAGCATCACAATTAGACTGAACAGGACTGGGCATGCGTACTATTCTCAGATGAGAGTAGGTTCAGTCTGTCATCGGATTGTAGACGCCAACTGATCTGGCGCGAGAGTGGTACTGCCTTATCGTCCAGAAAATATTATCCAAGAGAAGGACCGATATCCGACATGCAGTATCATGGTGTGGGCCGGCATCATGATCAATGGCCGCACGCGCCTACATGTGGTTGCGAATGGGACTATGACGGGCCCACGATACATTGATGAAGTTCTACTTCCTCATGTTTGTCTTTTCCGTGGTGCTGTCGGTGATAAATTTGTTTTTATGGACGACAACGCAACATGTCATCGAACACTCGCTGTTTAGGATTGTCTAGACAGCGAGGATATTCAACGTCTCGTATGGCCAGCGCGTTCTCCAGATCTAAACCCCATTGAAAATGTGTGGGATGCTTTGGGGAGGCAAGTTGCTGGTCGAAACTATCCTCCGACAAACAAGAACACCCTCATCCGTGCACTCACAGAGGAATGGGATAAATTGCCTCAACAGCTGCTGGATAATGTTGTGCAAAGTATGGTACGACGTGTGGAATGTTGCATCACACTCCACGGTGGACATATCCCGTACTGTGATAACTTTCTTTAAGGTGCCTGCTAACTTTAAGATGCATTGTTCCATTTCTCCGTACGCAGATCAAATGAACATTTTTTTTCTTTCAGATGTTTCACAGCTTTTGTACTTTACAGAACAATAAATATTCTTTATTCTAATGTCTGAACAGTGTGGAAACTATATTTTATCCTACTAGGCCTCATGTCTCGCTTAATGTTATGCTACATAGCAATTTGTGATCCGTCCTTAGCAATTGTCCAGCAGTGTATATATATATATATATATATATATATATATATATATATATATATATATATATATATATATATATATATATATATATATATATATATAAATATATATATATATATATATATATATATATATATATATATATATATATATATATATATATATATATATATATATATATATATATATATATATATATATAAATATATATATATATATATATATATATATATATATATATATATATATATATATATATATATATATATATATATATATATATATATAAGTTAAAATTAATCAAAAAATTATCTCAGATCGACTATGTTCATGTTAAGGCTAACAAATTTAGCAATTCTAGCAATTCAACATGGCATATGTATTGATATTGACAATTATATAAAAGATTTTGCTGTGAAAAAAACCCGAAAAGCGCATTTTTAATCAATAAAAAAATTTAAAGCTACTTTATCTTACTCTTACTAATTTTCTTGACTTATAATTAAAATAAAGAGGCGAAAAATTTCCGGTCGGTCCTAGGCGGTGAAAGCCAAAGTTACGCCATTGATCTGCATTAAATTTGTGACGGTACTTTTTGAAGATGGTATGATTGTTTCACGTTCCGAAACCCAAAGGGGGAGCCCCTGCGCATATTCTGAGGTAAGAGTCTAAGTCAGACAATATCCGGCAAAGTTACCGTAATTTTCTTAATGCGATTTAAAATTGCCCAGGAATTAATCGGAATCTCAATTTTAGTGCGGATGCCTCCGCAAATGAAGTAGATTCCTAACAGCCTGTCTTAATAACAATTTTTTTAACTTTTATTAAAAAAATTTTAAAGAATATTAAAACGTTTTTCCTTGCACTTACTACCCAGATTATCAATATTTTATTGCTTATTATTCTGGCTTTCGAAAAATATTTTTACACTCTTTAGTGCAATGTTTTGCAAAATTAAGTGAAATGAATTGGATTCAGACGGCAGTGTTAAAAATTATGCAAGAAAGTGTTTGCTTCTTCATCAAAAGAAAAAAAACCCAACAACTGAAAAATAAGATTCCACAAAATAGAAAACCTAGTACAAATGGATAATTCAAAAGATTTTTTGCCATTGAAGGAAAAGGGACAACTTATCGACGTATCGTTTTAAAATCGAAATTTAAGCAAGAACAGCCTCTAATTTTTAGGTTGCAAATCTGAAGAATGCGTAAAAGTTTCTCACACAGATGTAAACATTTCAATGTCATTCTGAGCAATGTATTTAAGATAAAAAATATATTTCAACGTATGTGGCAACAAAAACAAAATATAGAAACGCAGAACATGAAATGTAATTGCACATAGCTTCAATGCTTCGACAGTTTGTGTTAAAAATGCTGACACATATCCCAGTTACTAGATAGAAGGCAAGAGGAGAGGACACATGCTATTAACGAGTAAATTTCATTTATATCATGTTAAAATATTTTTGGTAAATATTCAGTATTTTTCTTAAATTTTCTTTAAAGTAGAGTGATTACCAACTGATTTAATTTAAATATTATTTAAAGATATATTCTTCTATGGGTTTTTTTCTCCTTTCTTTCTTGTTTTTTATAAATAAACTTTTACTAACTTCACCTGTATAAAAAGGAATCTTTGAACTTGATTTTTACCCACTTTAAGAATTCATATTAATTCGAAATTTTACACACGTGTGACCGATGGCAGTACAATAATTTAATAATTTTATTCCATTGTCCCGATCATCAGGATTAACGATTTCCCACTTCCAGAATTGGCCACTTATTTCAGATCCCATTTCCAGATTTGGCGACTGAAAGATTAAGTTACAGCCTTAAAGCGAAAAGGCTCATTGTTAATGCATATGAATGTTCTTTATACAGTAGAACGTCGTTTATCCGAATGGTTAGGTGAAAGGAGGTCGATACCAGTTTGTGTACAACTTTGCTTTGCAACGATCTTCCCCTCTGGCATGGCAAGTACAGCAGAACGTCATTTATCCAAATCAACTGGGACCGAACACCGTTCGGATACGCAATTGTTCGGTTAACCGAATGTGATTCATGCAGTATATGAAACCGGACACTATACGAATATTGAAAATCATCACATGTGGGAAACGTGCTTGAAGAAAAAGCAAAATAGGTGCAAAATGTGGCAATTTTACCTTTATTGTGGAAAATAATCACTGATTTTTCATTGTACCACGGTACACTTCCTTCGTTTTAACCTTTGAAATCAGCCGAACCGCCTAATTTCTCGTTAAGTTCCGGAGCTTTTAAGCACAACAAAAGGCCAATATCAGGTTCCCTTTGCTCCATCTTTGCAAAAACCACGATTGGAGTGCACAATCAAGAACAACATAGTTTGCTTCCCTAATGGCTTTCCTTTACTTCGAGCTATCTTCTGAGTAAAGTTTTGAGGCAAAATTTAAAATGGTTCCCCGGCTTTATTTTATGCCAGAAATTGTTGACTTTCCAACATAAAACTGTGCTCGAGACGCTCCACTTTCTCCCTTCACGAGACGGTTCAATATTTCAAATTTTGTCTCTATGTTCACGACGCACAGTGAGCAGTATTCCTAATGTGGCGCACGGAAAGTCCAAAAATGAAATTGCGCTAAATAAAACAACCCACAATTTATGGTCCTCTTGAGTTCCCTAGCCATGTGGTTAACAGTTTTTGTCAGTACGCGAATGGAAATCGTGAACAATTATCGGTTTAGATTGGGTTTGTTCTTGTTACAAGAAACACGTGCGAGAGCCTCCTTTTCAGTCGCTGGTTCTATCGTTTCGTCTTAAAAGGATTTTGCAGATTTTAGAGGGATTTTTTTAAAAATAGATACCCTGAGTACGTAATTTCTTGATTTGACATTCAAATTAGGTTCAAATTCGATTAAAAATGGTAAAAACATAACATTTAGCATAGCATGTAACTCCTACTAACGTATGTCAGTTTTTTGTGTTTAATGGATTAGAACTTTTGGGATTCACACGGAATGATGACAGTAACACTTAAGTCATATAGAGTAGATATAGAACTTTAATTTAATATCAAATTTAGCTGCTACTTCCTGCTACTCCTAAAGTTATGTTTTTTTTTCAGTTTTGACCGATGGTATTACTCGACGTGCCTTATTCAGTGTGTGGAAGTAAGGGCAATATAAGAAAATATATAACTTATAAGTGTGTTTATTCATATTTTACGACAACAGAGAGGAGCAATCTTAAGAAAAAAACGCGAATAATTATTTCAATCGGTGGTAACTCTGAAAATAATGTGAATTTTTCAAAAATTCTAGTTGAGCCTCTGTAGAGACGTCTGAGCTATATACAGGCAACATATTATTATAATAGAAGCATTTTTCACAAAAGGAGAGCATTTGAAAAAAAAAGATTAATCTAAGTTATTTTTGTGCCAAAATATTATATTTAAATAATTTTTTTGTCAAAATTTTCTTAAAACAATTTTATGCATGTATTCTAATCTGAGTGGCACTAAATATCATGAAAATTATCCATTTATGCGTTTTTTTAAAATCACGGTTCCGAACGCAGTCGGATACCTTAAGGAGAAAAAAATACAATCATTCCCACCCTCCTTCTGCATTTATAGTAAAAAAACACACATAACTGCCTTCGTTCCTTATACTGTTGGGCAGCCATCAATGGGATGCAGCGTTCAAAATGGCGAGTAAATGAACAACATTTACGATGG
The DNA here is from genome assembly GCA_019973935.1 of Trichonephila clavipes. Lineage (NCBI taxonomy): Eukaryota > Metazoa > Arthropoda > Arachnida > Araneae > Nephilidae > Trichonephila > Trichonephila clavipes. Next base: position 54,799 of record BMAU01018720.1, read on the forward strand.
TGTGTGGCGGCGGTGCTTGTTATGAAATTGCGTTAGCAGTTCAAAGAAGTATTGCACTCTTTTCTATAAAGAGGATGCGATTCCAAAAAGACATACAGTCTGTGTTCTTTATATCGGCTTAAGTGTTTCGAAATGGTGTTGTGAAACAGCATCATTTACGGAACTTGACATGCCGCGGCGTACGTCATTGCCGAGCAAAGTTGTACACAAACTGGTATAGATCTTCTTTCTCTGACAGGACGATTTTTCGAATATTGATTAAGGGGTTTTCTGTCGGTAACAATAATTTTTTTTCTCATAGCTGTGTCTGTGGTTAGGAAAGCTTTCCATTTTCATAAAGCAATACTTTTGACTCCTCCAAACTCTTGGACTACACTTGTCGCTAGAAGTATATTTATAAGCTTGCGGATTATTCTGATGCGTGTAAAATAGACTGACTGCCTTCCTTTGTGATTGCTCTGATCTCACTGAATTTATAGTGAATATGCACCTTTCCTGCAAGCGCTGACAGCACGCGTTTTGTGTCCGTTATATGACGTTTAGGTCCAGATATTAACATATGATTCACCATTCTACTGATATGAGAACTCATTGTACTCATCGCATCAAGTCCGGTTTTTTTTATAACTCAGTGACTGTATGCTTAACAAGTAATATTAAAATAAAAATTAAGTCAATTCCTACTTAGATCAACAAAGAAAAATTTTATTTTAGCTACTTTTTATTAAATAGTTACAATTAATATAAATATGTATATACATATGACAGAATCACAACAATTTAATTTTTATTAATTATCATTAAAGTATCGTATTGTCATGCAAAACAATCGTGTGTATAAAATTTCAGTTCAACTGAATGCTTTAAAACGTGAGAAAAAAAACCTTTTCAAGTTTTGACACAAATCGCCAGAGGGGTCGCTAAGTCGCCAAAAATGATGCCAACGTGGCTGTATTTGTAATTTTTTAAATAATTAGTTTTAATCAATTAATTTTTATTAATTATAATTAAAAGTTATTGTATTGTCATCCAAAAAAAACATGCATATAAAATTTCAGCTCAATTGAGCGCTTTAAAGTGTATTTTATTAATGTGATTGAAAATTCCACCAAGGTAAATAAATAAATATATAGAGAGTGTGAGCTAATAGTAGGAATTGAAAAATTATATCGTTGTCTGCATAGTACATTTTTTTCAAAAAATTAATAACATAACAGAAATATTGAAAAGAAAGAATAATTTTTTTACTGTTTATATTATAAAAATGACACTGAGAAAAAAGCTTAGCAAGCAATTATTAAAAAATTTTTATTCAAAATGTTTGAAGTTCCTAAAATATTATATTTTTAACAATTGCTTAGTTATTTGAAATCTTATTATGGTGAAAAGTATTTGTTTGGAGTTTTATATCTGGCTCTTTCTGGAATTCTGATACTTGTTTTTGTAGATAAACCTGAAGAAACAAATATAAAAATTTTAAGAATATTAACTTTGACTTTTTTTAAAATTAAATAAAATCCTCAAACCTCTCTAAATCTATACTATTTTTATAGAACATATGCATATTCAAGTATCTACAAAAATGTTAAGACTGACTTAAACAGAAATAAATTAAAAGTAAAAAAGCTTTTTAAAAAACAAGCTTTTATTTAAATGCGCTAAAAAGAATAAAATAAACTTTTTCCTTTCAATTTTTTTTAATATCCACTTATAACGTCTTTACACAATTTATATAATATAAAAAGTTTGTCGCGAGATTTAAATACTCATATTTAGTTTGAAAATTTAAAAAATTAAAATCAATCTGATCCAGTTGTTCAATTTACTTGTTTATTTACAAAGGAAAATCTCTCGACAATCTTTTATACCATATGAATTGTGTAATGGCATTATAAGTTGATAGTAAAAAAAGTTTGAAAGGAAAAGTTTATTTTATTCCCACGCTTAAATAAAAGTTTTTTTTTAAAAAGGCATTTCATTTATTTTTAATTTTAGTTATCGCTACATCATGATCTCATGCAATGCATCGTTGTTACAAGGTCGTTTGCCGGTTGTTTTTGGGGAAGGGGGTTCTTCCTAAGAAGACCGCTTGAGGATGTCATTGACCGGGATGCTTGACCATAGCGAAGAACTTCCGAGCCTATGACATAACTAGACTCAACTGTGGGGGCGCGATAAAGGGGGCGCGAGCATATTGAAAATAAAAAGTTTAAAAAATAATTTTTTTCGTAAAGAAACAAAATCCGACACAATCCAGAATTTACAGGATATAAGCATATAAACCGCATCAAAAATAAAAGATTCCATCAAACCTCATTAGCTATCTTTGATCCTATAACCAAAAAAAAACACATTTTTTGTTTGTTTTGTAATCCCACGGTGCGCTTTTTTTTTTATTACATTTCTTTTAATCGCTAAAATACTACTTTTGGACTATCATATATTTGACCTTGAAACTTACTGGTATGTTTCACTCCGTCTTTTTCCTTTGGAAAGTTGTAAATATAAATACCGTGAATGAGTTTTATGATATAGGGACTGAGCACTTTGAAGAATTATTTGGCTAATATTTATGGATATTCTGAAACATACCACCATTTTTTTTAGAACTGACATCGATATTTTCATACTGTACTACACTTTTAACATCTCTCGATCAGGTTCTATCAGTTGGGAAAACTGTTTAACGTTCTGTTATGTATCCTCTTATTCTTAATGGAAACTAAAATGAATTTTTATAATTTAACGTGACAAAAGTTTTTTCAATCTTATTGTTTTGAAAAAATCAAAAAATTTTAATGATTAATTAGAACAAAGTATGTGATTGCTTTTATTTATGGCGCAAATGTAAATACAGTTTATTTGTCTGTTCTATAAAGATCTAATGTTTAAACTTAAGCTATAGTGTGAAAGTAAATACAGAAGAATAGACATGAACCGTTTGAGTTTTATTTTCAAATGAATGGATCGAACGAAAAATAAATTAATCAGTAGGTTTATTTTCTCTTAATTAAATTCACGGCGTCGCATTACAACTTATAACGTAGTTTAAAAACAAATTGAGAAAAACACGCTTTATAGTGAATCAAACTAAAAGGTAAAAAAAAAAATAAAAAAATATATTCAAAAAAGTAACATATATACAAAATTTAATACTTATCTTGTTAATTTGTACGGTTTAGTTTGAAAATTTAAAAATTAAAATTCAATACGTTATTATTTTTAGGGGGTGTCATAAAAATTATGATTGAAAATTGGGTGTAGTGAAAGGTTAAAGTTTGAGAACCACTTTAAACTTCCCAAGATGTTTTTTACATCTAGATCAAGCCCATGAACTAGTACGTTTTTAAGCATTGAATATCTGTAGCAGGACTTGACAGCAGCTGGCTCTTACGTTAGCCAATACAAGCCAAGAAGGGGGCAGAAGCGGCTTTGGTCACATTGCAAATCGGACAAGAAGGGTAAACTTTAAGACCCTCCACACGCCGTTGAGCTCTAGTATGTCCAATGCAAAGCCTAGCAGGAATTGTTTCATATCGCCCACTGCTTGTCCCAAGCAAAGCAACACCAGGACGGTTTCCTGCATACTAATCATGTATGAGGGGGGTGGCCTCCAAGAAGCATTGATATTTTATTTGACACAAGTAAAAATTTCTCAAAAAATAACGCAGCCACCACGGGAAAAATCCTTATGGCTGCCCTCACGGACCAAACTCCATCTGCAATCTCATTACCGTATACATTTAAACGCGAGGGTACCCATTAAAAAAGATCTTAACATTGTTATTCAAGCTATTTAAAATCTGGACAATAATCGTTGTCGTTCAGGAACCATACCTTCACCATTCGATATATGCTGAGAGTTTCGGTTATCACTCAATATCCAAATACCTATATTGGCACTCTCAGTAAAACAAAATTTGAAAGCTTCCTCAATAGCTAAAAATTCTACCCGAAAAACTGAGCAGTAGTCAGAATTCATTTTACAGATCCTGATACTGTTCCCCTTTTTGATGAAAATTCCACCACCCGAGACAGCGACTATACTCATGCTGCCATCAGTATAGATTTGTAACACATCAATCGGGATTTTATGAATAGCCGCCAAAGAAAGCTGCCTAAGATATCTGGGTGTTGAGTGCTCTTGTTAGTGTACGAGGCTAATTCGGTTTTGAAAAAGACCCGTTCATAAAACGTTGCAGCTAGATCCGTACAGCATACCAGTGAAACATATTCTACTTCACTATACAGACATCCCTAGCTTTTAGCATAGCTAAGTGGACTTCCTCTCTTAAAGAGACGAGTGTTGTTCTACAGGTAATCGTATTAATTAAATCTTAAATTATTTTAGAATTTTATTAAGACTGTAGAAGTCTCTTCTAGCTAGCTCAACAAATTTGAGATACCATTTAAATGCGGCGTATAACGTGCACCCCCTTTCTTACGAAGAAACCTGAAATGTACGCGCGCAATGTTCTTATGTTTTGAAATCATTTATTCGACGTATTATTACAAGCTTTAGAAAAAATTGCATACTTCTAGAACTGCAACCCTTTAAGTTCATAAAGAGTGCAATTTCTTTCAAATAAACAGTATTTCGTTATATATACAAGTCTAATTTTTTTTCTATGCTCAACTTTTTTTTTTTATTTTTAAAGCTCGCATTTTTATATCCGTTGCATAACGCGCACCCTTAAATTTCGATCTTAGTTTTTGAGTTAAAAGTGCACGTTATACCCCGGATTTTTTACAGTAATATATTTATCTGGCAGTTGTTTGCATCCTGGAAGCTGATTCTATTTCAAAGACATTTCTTTGTTAAACTGCAACATTTCAAAAAATACTACAACGCTTTATTCATAAGGATCCATGTTTTTATTACGTTTTTATCATAATTCTGAAATCAATATCTTTATCATTTTTCAATAAAAAGTACCATTCTCATAAAGAAATAATTTCCCATTTTAACTAAACAATGAATATGAAAATATTTATATGATTAAAAAGAAAATGTATGCTTTAAGACTTTATTAGCAAAAAATTTGAAAATAATCCGTTTGTTACCAATTATTTGTAATTGGTAACCAATGTTTGTAAGATTTACCAATTAGTGTTGTAAAACTTTCTTAACACATTGTGTTTTGATTTGAGATAAGTTTTTTTTAAATTTTTTTTGTTGTGGAATCTGTTTTAGAATATTTATACCTTGCATAACTAATGATTTTTAAATATGCCAAGACAAAGTGAAATGGCGAGCCTTCCATTTAATGAATCATATCTTAATGAGAATTTTTAATTTGGATTAATGCTTCGGAATACATATAAAATAGACTTATTCTCATAAAACGCTAAGCATACATATGTTAGTATTATTATTATTATATCTTTCATATATTTTTTCCAATACTTTAGAAGTTGCAATAAAACTTAAGCAATTTTTTCTTTAATAAAACTCTCTGAAAGAAAACAAATTATTGTGTTTAATATTTATTAAAATTTCTGTGTTTTTTTTAAATTAAACTGTTGTTATTAACTCCCACCTGATACGCAAAGGCCAGATCATGGGCCACGAAATTCATCATGGCAGAGGGTTAAGTAATGCCTGTCGTTAATCGTAACTTTAAGCACCATACAGGTGACAGAATGATTTAGTTCGGTTTTACCCCGGTTTTGAGGAAGAACACCCTGGGGGTTGTAAGAAGTTAATATTAAACTAATAATATTTATCAAAATATATAAAGTAGAATATAAACTAAGCTAAAACAATTGAATCTGAAAAATTAAATTTTAATTTACGAGTTTCATATATTATCAATGCATAATTGTATTTGGAATGTCTGAAGTTTTATGCAGAATAAAAGCCACACAACAACTTAAGTCAATAAACCATTTTTTCTTATTTGAACACACTGCAATAAGATGGGAAGGAACCAAACAAAGTTAAGGCATGCACCCCGGCAAAACCTTAACTGATAAATTTTTGTTTTTCATCAAATTTATTCTAAAATCCCCTAGATTTTGCGGAAACAGTATTAATAGATGATTTATTTTAACAATTAATATATCTTTTATTAATAAACGATTCATTAAACTTGCAAGAGGTTAGCGGGTACATAGATGCGAGCGGGGAAGGGAAGAAACACTCGGCATGATTCAACTAATCTATTTACTTCCACATAAATAACATACAATGTTTCAACTAATAATAGTAAGGGAATGTCTCACTGTTAACCATGAAAAGTGGAACAACGACAGTAAAATGCTATAGATTAGGAGACTATCAAACTCGATCCTTATCTTAAAAAAAATCAAACCTATCATCCGATTTAATCTAATATCAAATCAATCCGAGTGAACAATCGTCACTTTAAAGTGTCCTAATAATAATTAAATCACAATAATTCTAATATTATACCTTCAGCTGCAATCTCACCTGGCTCGTGTATATCTTCTCTCCTCTCTAAATCTAGAAAACCTCGCCTATTTATAGTAAGTTAATTTACAAATCACGATTCTCTCCTTCCGAAGGGGTGGATGTGAATAACACGAATTGGTACCCTAAGATTTACCAAGAGGATTAGTTGGAAAAACGTGTATAGATCCGTCACAAACAAAAATAATATTAGTTTGCCAAAATACTTAAACCCATTCAGGACGATGATCACATATATGTGATCACGCGTTTCTTCCTCCGCGGCCCACGGTATCATATATCTGATAGAGCTTTCCTTGCTCGTAGGCCAATGATCACATCGGTGTGATCAGAGTTGGGAACGTTTTTATGTTAAATTTTACGAGCACTAGATGGTGTTTAAAAACCACTTTTTTTCGAATAATGTTTCATAAAACTTTGAACGTCAATATGAGCTTTCGGCTCTATGTTTTTTTAATTAGATGCGAAATATTTATGAATATAAACAACTGCACATGTTTATTTTTCGAGAGAATCGAAAATTTAGAGGTTCGTGACATATTGCTCTATGGATTTCTGTTTATATTTTGAATAAATTGGGTTTAGTTTTCTAATATTTTCCATATTCGCATTTAAATGTGTTTCCTACACTCCTCACTTAACAGTAACTGAGTGCGCCAGACTTTCCCGCTTTCCTACCCCAACTGAAACTTTTTGGAACCCCGTACCGGGACATTCTGTAAACTGAAACGCAACGGACAAACGCAAGGTCTTGTCCGCATCAATCCGCAGCACCTTCAAGGGTGTAATTTTCATTTAACCGCATTATTACCTTTTAGTGTAAACTTTAACTGTAAATATTTATTTTCTTGTAATATAAATTTAAGTACTATCTCCATCTCTGGCTGTTATTTGAACTCAACCAACGGCATCATTTGGAGGCACCGACGAGATTCGTCAACGATTCAGAGAAACAAGAGATAAGTACTATTTTATATTTTCATTCAACGTTTGACTTTGGTTTCTCTTACTGATTCATTCCATCCATATTTCGTTTTATCAATTAATGGACGCTGAAACGGCTCCAGTGCTTCGCGGCAGAGCGAAGGCTACACTTACAAGAACTATAAATTTCATTGATAAAAATGATCAAACTTTTAACAAAAATGATATACGCAACAAGTAAGAGAAACTTGAATTAACTTATACGGAATTTGATAAAGCGGATGCTGCTTTTACCTATCGAATCCTCTGAAATGGAAGAATTCGAAACAAAATATTACGATACCAAAGCCAAGCTACAGAATCTCTTAGAAAATTTATCTGTGAGAACATATGTATATAATGACAATTCTGATTTCTTTGAAAATGTCTCAAATATGAAATCTAGCAATTTTAAGTTGCCAAAAATTAACATTGAGCGTTTTTCTGGTGATTATAAAATTGGCCTTCATTTAAAGATTTATATGTATCATTAGTGCATGATAATATGTGTTTATCAAATATACAAAAAATTTTTCAATATCTTAGAGGTTTATTGCTGTCAGAACCAGCAAATATAATTAAGCATATTCCCATTACTGAAACTGCTTATAACGAAACTTGGGAAAAATTATTAGCCCGTTATGATAAAAAGAAGCAAATCATTTTTTCACTTATTAAAACATTCATGGAACAACCTTCTTTTAACGATACTAACTCTCACAACTTACGCAACATAGCAGATACTTCCGACGAAGTAATTAAAGGTCTTAAATCTATTGATACTAAAGCAGAGTCTAGAGATGTATGGTTGATTTACATTTTGTTACAAAAGGTTGATCCTAAAACGCGCCAAGAATGGGCGCAATTCTCAAATAATATTGATTTTCCACATTTGGAGCATTTATAGAATTTTTAAGTAGCAGATGTACATATTTAGAACTATATAATGAAAATGTTACTTATGAAAAGCAACCTTATATTAATAAATCGAAATTTAACAATAGTTTAAAATGTTCTTGTTGTAAAATGAATCATCTTGTTTTCAAATGTTCTAAATTCAAAGAAATGTCTGTTAAAGAGCGTAAACAACTTGTTAATAAACAAAAATTATGTATGAACTGTTTATCTGATAGGCACACTGAGTCACATTGTAATTCAACTTTTACTTGCCACTTTTGTAAGAAAAGGCATCATTCGCTATTACATGATAATAATTTTAAAAATTACGCAATGTCAGCAAATAAATCTCATCGTGCTGAAGGTCAAAACCAGACAGGAAATGATACTAATCAAAACAAAGAAGTTGCAGTTTCCGTGAACTCTATACAAACATATTTTTCTTTATTACCAACTTTAAGCGTTAACATTAAAAATATTTTGGGGGAGAACTGTCAAGTTCGAGTTATGGCGGACAGCGGAAGTGAATCAACATTCATTTCGGAAAAATGTTTAAAACTGCTAGGCCTGAAAAGAAAAAACGCTAGATTTCAAATTAAAGGATTGCAAGATTCTAAAATCGCGATGGCTGGAGGGTGTGTTGAAATAGATTTAGTATCGTTACATGACCCCAAGGTCAAACTACCAGTTAAAGCTTATGTATTGGAAAAAATAACTGCTCCGTTACCAACGGAAAAATAAATGAAAAACATTTCTCTCATTTAAAAATGCCTGCTTAGCGGATCCGAAATTTTTATCCCAAACAATATCGATATGATTCTTGGATCTGACTATTTTTTTTCTATTTTGCTTCCTGGGCAAATTACTTGCTCTCAAAGTAATTTAATCGCTCAAAATTCCATTTTTGGTTTCCTAATTTCAGGCAAATTAACTGATTCTTTAAACTCAAATTCAATGCTAAATCTTCACATTAATGGTACAAATATTGACAATCAATTAAAGCAATTTTGGGAATCAGAAGAAATTCCCAACGTAAAGGATAAAATCTTAACTTCTAAAGTACAATTTGTGGAAACACATTTTAAGAATACTTATGCATGTAATTCCGAAGGACGCTTTGCTGTAAAACTCCCATTTTATAAATCAAATTCAGAATTGAGAGACTCAAAACCCACAGCAATTTCTCGCTTATTAGCAATGGAGCGGAAATTTAAAAAAAAACCCAGATTTTGAAAAACAATACAAAGAATTCATGAACGAATACGAATCGCTAGGTCACATGAGCTTAGTAAATTCCAGATCCCATACTTCCAAAGATCAGAATTTTTTACCGCATCTTCCATTCCTCGATTGGAGTTGTGCGGTGCACATTTACTATCCAAGCTATTTAAGTCCGTCTTACGGACATTAAAACATTATACCTTTGATGTATTCGCTTGGACGGATTCTAAAATAGTTCTCTCCTGGCTGTCTAGTCACCCAAGCAAATGGAAAACTTTCTAATGAAAGCAAATAGAACATCTGAAAACATGGAAGTTTTACCTACAAAGCATTGGAGACATGTGTCTTCTAAGGAAAATCTCGCAGATATTGCATCCCGAGGTATTGATCCTAAATGCTTACCAGATTGCAATGTTATGGTGGCGGGACCACCCTGGCTAAGGCTAGAAACTTAGCCCCTAGTTGGCCCAAGGCTGAATACAGTTGCGATGAGGCTAGTTCGGATGAGGTAAAAGCGGAACAAAAATCAGTCTCCATCTTCAATCTGTTTACTCAAGTTACACATCAAATGATGTAATTCATGGTTTATTCGAACATTAATAAACTCACCAAAATAATTAATTCGCATTTTTGCTTATTACCAAAGATTTATTAAAAACTGTAAAAAGATAGCATCTCAAGGATCATCGATCAGTTCATCCCATATTAATACTACTTCACTTACCTTTTCGGAAACCAAAACCGCTGAAGAAACCATCATTCGTTGGGTTCAAGGTTTCTATTTTCAGGAAGAAATACGAAGCATTAAGAAACAGATTTCTCTGCCACCCAAAAGTCCATTACGTTCCCTCCATCCATTCATAGATGAACATGGTTTAGTACGGGTGGGAGGGAGATTGCAAAATTCCCAGCTTCGATTCAATTCCAAGCATCCTATCATACTTCCTTCTCAGCACAGTATTAGTGAACTCCTTATCAAGGAACAACACATTGCTCATTTACATGCTGGGCCTACTTTGTTAGCTCACGTTCTTCGACAGTCCCATTGGATCATAGGAAGTAGAAAATTAATTAACAAATGTATTAGAAAATGCTTAAAGTGTAACAAATTCAAAACATCCACCACAACACTACAACTGATGGGCAATTTGCCAAAACACCGTGTTACGCTGGAGAGACCTTTCTTCAGTTGCGGTATTGATTATGCTGGTCCTTTACTGATTAAATGCAACAAAGGTCGAGGGACTAAATCTACAAGGGTTACATTGCTTTATTTGTATGCTTAGCAACTAAAGCTGTTCATATTGAAGCAGTCGGAGACTTAACAACTGATTCCTTCATAGCTGCACTTCGTCGGTTTAGTGCTCGTCGTGGTGCTCCCAGTCACATTTATAGTGACAATGGAACCATTTTTGTTGGAGCTCGTCGAAAACTTGACGAAATACGGAAGTTATGGCTTTCTTTATCAACTAATGAAGCCATCTCTTACTACTTATTCAAATCTTCAATAGATTGGCACTTTATTCCACCCCTCATCACCACATTTTGGTGGTATTTGGGAATCAGGAATTCGATCCGTCAAATTTCATCTGAAGAGAGTATTGGGAGAAACCATATTAACTTTTGAAGAGTTAACAACCTTGCTCACACAAATCGAAGGATTACTAAAAATTCCAGGCCTCTCTCCTATGTTAATGACTCTGACATAGAATGCATATCTACGCTCACACCTTCACATTTCTTACAGGTGATGTTCTTTCAGTTCCAGAGGAGCTTCTTTCAACCTCCAACCACAGAGATCGTTGGAAGTTGCTACAGAACATCAAACGGGGCTTTGGAAGAAGTGGAGCTCCGAATTTATCTCTTCCTTACAACCTCGCAAGCAATGGCAGGACGCACAACCAAACTTGAAGGAAGATGACATCGTATTGATCAAAGAGGAGGGTCCTCCTGGTACATGGCCAATGGCTCGAGTTCTTCAAGTGCATCCAGGCAACGACGGACTGGTTCGAGTTGCAACTGTGAAAACCCAAAACTCAGTGTTAAAACGACCTGTTCATAAACTTCACAAACTTCCTATATATCCGAACTAGTTCGGATATAGGGTGGGTTGATTGATTGATTGAATATTAACGTCGCACTGTTCAGCTACACGAGGGCTTTTGGCGACGGACCACGTAATTTTGAACCATGGTCAAGTGACTTGACGACACCTGAGCTGGCACCCCCTCTCCTAACTACCACACCACACCAACGGGAGGACGTTTCAGCTCTCGACAGATTTAACGTGCATCGCTGCCCTACACGGCGGGTCTTTAGTGGTACTGGGCTCGAACCTGTGACAAAGCAAGCCACTGTCCGATACCTATACCACTCGGCTACCGCGGCTACGTATATAGGGTGGGAGGTTTCCTACTCCTCACTTAACTGTAACTGAGTGCGCCAGACTTTCCCGCTTTCCTACCCCAACTGAAACTTTTTGGAACCCCGTACCGGGACATTCTGTAAACTGAAACGCAACGGACAGACGCAAGGTCTTGTCCGCATCAATCTGCAGCACCTTCAAGGGTGTAATTTTCATTTAACCGCATTATTACCTTTTAGTGTAAACTTTAACTGTAAATATTTATTTTCTTGTAATATTAATTTAAGTACTATCTCCATCTCCGGCTGTTATTCGAACTCAACCAACGGCAGCAAAATGTATGGGATTTTTGTCAATTTTTTGAAAGTGTATGTATTTTTTTTTATTAAAAGGAAATCATTTTCTTTAAAATTTGCAATTGTTTTTTTCTAAATATAGCGAACGTTTTTGTACTCCATGTTCAAATATTATCAGTAAAAGTAAATTGTAAGTTTTAGCGTATTTGATTGCATTTAAAACATTATGAAAATTAGAAGAAATTAGGTCTTGCATGGAAATTCGATTGGCCCCGTGCGTGAGTATCCTCTCCGAACGTACGGACCTGGAGAAGCGCTTCTTTCTCCTTCCGCTGGTCCCGAAGGGGTTAAGTAATTTTGCCGAAGGTGATCGCTCGAGCACAGAGTCACCCCAGGCTTACGAAATCATTAATTCTTGGAAAACTGCTTATTTGTTACATTGTCTAATTCCTCCTGTATGACAGCCGTCATGGAAATGGAAATGTATTTGTGTGTCACATATTTTCCTCTTTTGGAGGAACGGCAAATGTTTTATACCATCTAAAGGTACTTAAAGAGGAATGAGTTCCCCTTGCAATCTCACTAATATATATTACAAAATATTTTCTATAAATAATCTTTAAACAAACAGAGCTTCCTGCTTATCTAAATTAATTAGCTCTAGAGATATACCAATTGACGCAGTTCAGGTTTATACGGATGGCAGTAGAGAGGATTATTATCGATCTGGCAGCGGAATTTACATCAAATCTCAAGACCATATCTTAAGAATCCAGACGGGAAAATCCAGACGGTTGCTCGGTTTTTCACAGTGAGCTAATAGCACTTGATGAGGCCCTTGGTTCTCTTGCATCTCTTACAAATGGAAAAGAGATTTGGATACTGTCTAATAGTAGAAGTGCAATATTGCACTTGGCCAATTGGCAAAGTGTGAGAGATAATGTTGGAGTGTCAATACTCACCAAGTTAAAACGACTTTCCACATCTCATCAAATTCATCTGCAGTGGATACCCTCTCACATAGATCTAGAGGGAAATGAGATTGCGGACACTTTGGCCAAGGCTGGCGCTTGCGAGGTACCAAAGCCTTCACTATTTTGGAGATTTTCTCTAGAACTAAACACCCGAATAAGAGCACTTGGATTACCCCTCCCCCCAGAGAACCATCGGTATCAGTGTTTTCGTCCTGGAGGCTCTCTGGCTCACGGTTTTACAAGACAGGATCAAACTCTTCCAGCCCGCTTTCGAGAAATGGCGATATCAAAACAATGAAATTTTCTGAAGGACGCAAGAGCTTTGAAATGTGCAAGAACTGTTATTCTAAACCGGCCAGCCTGCTGACATCTTCGAGTGCCAAGGGCTCACCAAGCAGGATTTAGCAGACGATCGCTTGCTGGTGTCTCACTTTCTTAAAGTGTACGATGCCATGGATCTGGTCTGCATTGCTGACCAATGGGGGCGTGCAAGAACAACAACAACAACTTAATGATTTTGATGGCTGTGTTGTATGACTCATTATCGTTTATAAATGTAAAAGAACATAATATAAAGTAGAAATGGACATTGGCGATCCCTATTGGAAGAAGACGAAACAGATCAAACAAGGGATGATAGAATGATGGATGTTACTCATGATAGCGAGAATAAATTTGAAAAAAAAAGTAAATTTGATAGTTTGAGTTGAAAGGAAAATTTTTAAATGCTACCTAAAGAACTCCATCAAGAAATATAAGAAGCTACAAGTGTACCACAATACACACTGTACCCTGTCCAAAAGACACAAGAGAGCACATTTTCAACATACCATGAAATCCGGCGTATAACGCTCGCTTTTAACGCGAAAAATAAGGTCGAAATTTAATGGTGCACGTTATACGCCGGGAAATACAACCGATAGTTTTAAAAATAACAAAAGAGAAGAGCGTATAAAAAAATTACTTTAACGCATACCGAAATACTATTTATTTAAGAGAAATGACATTCCTTATGAACTAAAAGTGTTATAGTTCTAGAAGTGCGCTATTTTTTCGAAAGTCTGGGATAATACCTCGTATAAATGACTTCAAAATATAAGAACATTGTAAATCAACATTTCAGATTTTTCTTACAAAAAGAGGCGCGCGTTATACGGTAAATACACCTAAAAATTAAAACATTCGGCTTTTAAGTATAGGTGCGCATTATACTCAGGATTTTACGGAATTATATATCAATCATCAAATGACAAATAACTACAATAACTTAAACAAATATTACAGTTTTACCTTCTAATATAATTTCTATAATATTAGGTGAAAAGGCGTCTGTGATTTGTGTCATTTATTAAAGTCACGCACTTTTGAAACATTTTAGTTCAGTTTGATTAGCTTTTTACTCTTTATTAACCATAAAAAAAGTCGAAAAGTTTTTAAAGATAGCTAAGCATACATTTCTTTGTTAAATAATCACTCGATTTACAATTTTATCGTGTATAAGAAGAAGAATTAACAACAAAAAAAGATTTTGATGACTCCGTTACCCTAAGCAATCATGAACGTTAAGTATGGATTCCGAGCCTTCTTCTGCGTTAGTCCTTTTAACGACCCATCTAACACCATACCTTTTGCAACAAAATATTTCAACAAATATATTTTACAGAATTTAATCATTTCCCTGGAAATTCTAACAACTAATTTTCAACACATATTGAAAGAAGCATATTTATGTATCTGACCAGTGCCAAAGTAAAAAAAAAAGAATACTTTCTTTTAATGAAAAGCAAAGATATTAACAGAATACATTAAGATATGTTGGAAAGCTAAAATCTTAATTTTTGACGATTTAAGATTTTTAATTTTCAAATTCTACAGATTTGAACCTTTCTAAAAATATACCTTACTTTAACCTCTAGGGTAGTTAGAAGCCATTTAAAACATATTTTTAAATAATCGTTGAAATTGGGCCACGCCCATTTGAATGGTGAAAATGTAAACATAGTACTTCATTTTTTGCTTAAAAGTTGAACGTCTGAGTTGACATTAATGCCACACTGTTCAGCTACACGAGGGCTTTTGGCGACGAACCACGTAATTTTGAACTATGGGCAAGTGACTTGGACAACACCTGAGTTGTCAACTCCCTCTCCTAACTATCACACCATTCCAACGGGAGTACGTTTCAGCTCTCGACAGATTTAACATTTATCGCTGCCCTACACGGCGGGTCTTTAGTGGTACTGGGCTCGAACTCATGACATGCCTGACGTGATCCAATACCTTGACCACTGGGCTACCTCAGCCCTAGTTGAATGCCTGATATAAACCAAAACATGTATATTTTACTGTAAATTGAGCCTTTCATATTTTTTATTTACTATCCGATTAGAAGCCTTACTGTATATATTAAAATCAATTTATCTCAAAATGTACGTTTTGATGTTCGATGTACCTTTTCTGAGAAACTACTGTTAACAGGTATGCATATTTGTAATGATATATTTATAATGATGTCGAATTTATACTGAAATGAGCTTATTGTAAAAAAATCAAAAATTCATTTTTTACAATTTTTTTTTATGTGAAAATGGGTCAAATGTCACTATGTTTGATAAAATATTTTATAAATTATGAAAAAATTCAAAATTAGCTAAAAGCTATTTCAGTATAATGAAAAAGGTACACTTTAACTGTATGGAAAAATTCAAGCATGTACATATAATAGATTTTGAGAAAAAGCGCATCGAAAACAGCCAATACAACATTGTCAGTAGAGAAACAGAAAGAGGTTTCCAACTCGCCTTAATTTTACCTCTTACAAGAATGAAAAAAAATTAACAGTCTTAGTTTTTCCAAAAATGTATGAGACACTTTTGAAACGAATAAAAAATATTTATTAAACATAAAAATGTCAGAGAAACAACATTTATTTCATTTAATATCTTGGGAATAGAATTCAATGCAAACACAGACATTTATAAATTAACTTTTAAAGACACTACATTGCATTGCATTATTTCTTTTAAAGAAACACTTCTACAAACATTTGAAAGACAGGGAGAAAGTCTAAAAGCTCTTAAACCTAATTTCGTGGACAAATTACTTGTATCAATCCAAAAGGGAAAAACCGTTTGATTCGTTTCAAGTGTGATCTAATCAAAGCTTGCACTCTAAAAAGAAAGAAAGAGGAATTTAATTATTGTATCTTTGGCTGGGGAATAAACATCTGGAAGAAGCTGTATTTCCCTGATAAATCAGAAAAGACTTAATTTGACAATAACGTTTGTCACTCCCAACGTTAGCAAATCAGTGCTTCCAAACTTCAAATACGTAAATTTGTACGTTTGCTTACAAATTATGTCTTAATCCCTTCTGAAAGTGCTTTTCTGACTTTTTTCTGTTTTGAAACAAAACAAAAGATGTGAGACCTGAAAAAAAATTACAAATAGGGCTCATGTATTTCTTTATCTACTTAAACACGGAAAATTGTGACGCTTCGAATCCTGAATAAGACAAATCGTAGGATTCATAGTAATTTAGAAGTCTTACTTATAAATTGAAATGCACGTTTGTATATTTGTTTGGCATTCACATGCTACACCGTTGATCGCATGGTTCCAAAATTCTGTAATTAGATTTGCTGGTGTTTCAAAGAAGCCGTAAGCACATAGACACATATTCTTCATTTTCTTTCTTTTTCTAATTCATTTTTAGTGATTTTTTTCCTAAAATTCCTTTGCTTATATAACCCTTTAAGTGTCTCCAGCGTATATATACGTCTCACTACACCGGTACGTCAACCATTCCCCTGTTTTTCCCGAACTGAGCTTGAGCAGGCGAAACGTATCCATCCTGGCTCATTCCGAGTGTAGCTCGGGCACTATGAAAATTTACATTGTGCAATCAGTCTTGCTCGAATTTGGTGCTTTTTATGGTTTCAAATAATTAAAAAGAACCACTCGGGCTAACTTTCTACAAATAATTGTAATGGGTCTATCCACGTTCTTTATTTTGGAAAATAAAGGGTATTTAAAAATAATTCTATTAAAAACCATCCTCCGAAGAAGAAGATGTGATTATGTAAAATATTTTGAATGCCATTGATAGCTTAATTTTATGACTTAGGTATAAATATTTTTTTACACATAGACTGCTGTTTGTGAGAAGATACAACGCCATGAAGGTGTCATCAGAATTAAATGAAATACACTAAATAACCGACTTGTATAGTACAAACAAATGAATAAATTTTCAAAGCAAAAAAAAACATTTTAAGTGGTGATATAGCCCCACCACACACGCAATGCAATCAGTGCTGCTACATGGCGTAGTATAGAGTCAAACAGATGTTGAATATCTGCTTGTAGAATAGAATCATATATTATTTGTATGTGAAACTAAAGTTCGTCTTTTGAAGCTGTAAGACGTAGATCTCGAGTGAGACATCGGCCAACAGAATTCTACGCATAATTATTGGGTGGCATATCTGACGAATAAGCAGGCCAAGGAAGAAGTTGCAGGTGTTGGGCTGAAATGAAGTCTTGAGTTGAAAGAAAGCTCCCGGGATGCCTTGAAGGAATGAAAAGGCTTCCGAATATATCACTTCATGGACGTACCTGTTTTTATTTAAAATACTCTCAATTATTAGCAGTTGACATCGTCCATGATACCAAATCGCGCCTCAAACCATACCTCTGGGTGTTCGGCCACTATGACGTTTAATAATGCACTATGGAAGGGAGCGTTCACCGGCAAAACGTTAACTCTAATGCGGACATCATGGTTCCACAAATTAAGCAGTATTCGTCAGAAAAGACAGCTCGTTTCCAAACACCCTGTCAGACTTTGTGTTCATGATCCCATAACAGACGCAGCTATTGATGGTGTGTCATGGGGGGATCCAGCATAAAGACTCTGTCAACAGAGTAGCAAATGTCGACAGATTGACGAAGCAATATAAATACACCTGTAGCAGTAGACCAACGTTCTGCCAGATGTCTGGAGAAGGATGTATGTCATTCACGCACACTTGTAAAAAGACTTTCCAAAGTCCTATTGCACATTTGTTTCACCTTAAAGCTACACGGTACCCTTTTTCAAAAAACTTTTTTGGAGACAGTTACAGTAAAAATAATTGATGCTTTATATTTAGATTATATTATTAAGATGATTCTGTAAGCAAAAAGTCAGTTTGACCAGCCATTATTTTACAATTTTAAAAATTAGGAATTTTTGAAGTTTTTTCAAACTCTTATAAAATACTCAATTTTTAAAATTGTTTAGTAATTTTAAGTTATTTATGATTCTTAGATTATTACAAACAATATTTAGTATGGATTTTAAAATCTATTCCCTTGTTGAGTTTTAATAATTATTTTTCTAGAAAAACCTGGAAAAAACACGAAAATTTTTAAAATATCAACTTTAGCATTTTTAGAAAAATAACTAGAGTTCACAACCCTAAATCCATACTAACTTTATACAACATACATTTGGGAGTATATACAAAAAAAATTCAAGGCTATATCTTGAACAGCAAAAAAGCCTTAGGGATTAGAAAATACTTATACCTTCAAAATTACAAGTCTGAGAAAAACGCATTTAATGTTTGTAAAGTCATAAAACCAAAACTTATAATGCCCGTAAAACTCTAATTTTATAATATGTTATTTTCCAATGTATGTTCTACATTAAAACACTATTTTTATTAAATATGACTGAAAATTATATTTTTGATTCAAAATATATTTTTGCATAATATTGATTGCATTTTTTAAGACGTCAGTTTATCCAGCTTTATCTTAACCTAATATTTCACAAAAGTTTTGAAACACGAAGCATTTATGTACAAAATAATAATGATACTAACTTAAGCTAAAAATAGTCAGGTTTGCTCATAAAATTAAATTTTTTTCAGTTTTAAATTGGGGCAGTTTAGGAAGTTTTAGCTCTTGCCGTACGGCATTAAAATACTAAAATATAGTACTACAATATGTTTAGTATAATGTAGTTTGGTACAGCAAGGGAATATTCAGTTATGTCTGCAGCATTTGAATTCAGAATACTTGTATTCGGAAGTCTAATTGCAGCATCAGCTGAGGACTGATTTTTAGATAAATCATTTTCAGTAGTATTCCATCGCTTCGAAATATTGTTTCTCACAGAAACCCAGAACGCATTTGCCATGGCATTTTCTCTACAGGAAAAATTAATGATAAAGCTTTTAAGTTATATAAAGCATTTTTAAAGCAAAATTGGCCATGAAATTAATTTTTATTAATTAATTATGAGAACTCAAAAAACTCAAAACATAATCAAGCAGAAATGATTTTAGTAATGAAAATTGGAATTAATAACCATTTCAAACTAAAAGCTGAAAAATGTTTTTAATTAATTCAACTTAAGTGTGAAAAAATGCTTTAAAAGGAAACCGAAACCAAAACCATAGCTCATAAGACTTCAAATATCTTAAAAACTAATTTTCTAACAGATCTGAAATTTCGTGGCAAGCATCTCAGTGATATGGGCCACCAAATCATGCAAAAAAAGTTTTTTCGGTAAAAATGAAACTTTTACGGTAATGTGTAGCCTTAAATATTATATTATTAAGCTCATAGAGGAATTGAATGAATTATACTAAAACTGTAACGTCTAAGTGTTTATTTACATAATATTTGCTTATCAGTTCATAGAAAATTTCCTTCGATTGTCCATTTTAGTGTGGAGCAGACACCCTGAAACTATGGCTCTCAGAAATGGTCTAAGCCTTGATGAAATTGCTAATTTGTGGCAAGAGCTTTCTGAGAATAAATAGGATGGTGGTGAGCTGTCTTGTTCTAATTCAGATGCCGATGAAGACAAAAAGATTGTGAAAGTGACTAAGAAGAATCCGAAGAAGGTGCTAGTGAAATTGATAATATTGCAGTAAATACTGATATATATGTTGCTAGAGATGGCACAGAGTGGATACAGAATAATTGTATTGTTCCTGGCACATTTGCAACAAAGCAGTGTGCCACCAAGCTCCGCGAAAGATCAATGTGAACGTCCATTTTATGATATAAAGCGTCATAATATAAGATATTTCCCGCGTGCTCTTTTAACTTTAAAAAACTGTGTTGTCTATATTTTAATACATTTTATCAAATGTTATAATTTTTTAACAAATGTTTGGCGCAGTATGGCTAGATTTGGCTCTTGCGCCATTAAATCTCACATTCACTCACTCACTTCTGTTTCATCTTTAGAAACTGAAAGCCGTTCTCTTACATCTCCTGATAAATTTAATGCACTTTCAACTGAAACCTTACCAGAGTCTGTCCCTACTTCATCCAATAGTGAACATTCTAATGCAGCTGAAATTCCATAGTTTGTAAAAAGAAATTCAAGAAATAAAAGAAAGCGCCCAAAAGAACAGAAACCAGAAATTGAAATAAAAATGGCTTCACATAGACCTAGAAAGGCAGCACCTACAGAATTAACAACCGTTGACGAGGATATGATAACTTGTGACGTGTGGAGGAGGAGGAACTTGAGCCAGATCCTCCGAAAAAATTCACCATTAAAGAAGATCCTTTAAATTTTCCTAAAGGATATTTACGCTCTTTAACTCCAGCCCGATACAGGAACAGTAGAGGCTAATTTTTTTTGTCTAACTTTCTTTTAAACTAACATTCGTCTGTTTCAATGCTTTTATTTTAAGATATCGTCTGACTTGGTGGGGGAATTCCCTACCAAATTTTGTTTCTATTATTCATTGAAAACGGTTTTAAGTGGTTTGAAATTTTAAATTTTTAAAAGTGTATTGTCATTATTTTTACATATTATATAAGACATTTTAAGTTTTTTTAACAAATGTTTGACGCAGTATAGCCAAAATTGGCTCTTGCGCCATAAAACTCTAAACTCACTCACTCACTCACCCGCGTGCTTTTAGGAGTTATTAGTTCCCTGATATGAAATCTGTCCTTTGCTGGATAAAGAGTCAATTATTTTAAAAATATAGGCTAATATTGTAGGGAATGTTTGTGTGTTTAAATTACTCTTTTTTTATATATAAAAGTAAATGTCGAATGCAACTTAGCTTTAATTGTGAAATGTAAAATAATTTTTTATTTATGCAAAAAAAAAAAAAACAATTAAAAGTTTTGAATTGACTATTAAATCTATAAAAAATACTGGTTTCTTAATAAAATAACAAAAATTGCTATTAATATTATATGTGAAAATAAATTAAATAACTACCAATTATATATATACTTCTTCAGAATTCAAAAAAAAATGTTCATCAGGCATTTATCAAATTGATCGCACATACTTAAGGGCTCAATAAATTTCATTATAACGTTAGAGACCGGAAAAATTTTAAGCAGTTACTTCAATATAAAAATATATATTTTAATTTATACTGTCAAATGTGGCTAGTAATTACAATGACATGGAGTTTGTTTCGTAATATAGAAATTTATTTTTATTATATTTTGAAAACCATGATTAATTATGTTTCTTTATATTACACGGCAATAAATAAATTGCTTAATAAAGATGAATTAAGTAATTGATGCTTTATTTGGTTGTCATCAAAAATTTCTAACGGCCACATAATCTTAGATTAATCATATAATTAAGCTAAAAACAAGTTATAATGGTTCTGAGTTAAAACTAATAATTAATTTATTAATTATTTGTCAAAACAACTTGTTGATTTTATTGTTATTTATATTTTTACATTATAATAAGTGTTTCGTATCATTCATCAAGTACGTAATTAATGAATCTCATTAACAATTTGTTTCTAACACATAACTTGGAGGAATTAAATTTTGTCTTGCGTTTTTTGTGAATGGCATAGCACTGAAAGATTAAAATTTGGAATAAAAAGTCATGTTTTTGGTATTCCAAGCAAAGTAATTATTAAAAGGCAAATGATACACAAAAATTATTGAAATACTGTATTAAATATTAAAATATGTATACGCATACACTTTTAAGCATATTTTTTCCCGTTTAGTGATGGTTTATTTTATTCTATTATTTATTTATTTATTTATAAATATTTGGAAAACGCTCATTTTTTTTTAAAAGCACTTTATTGTTCCTTATTTCTATTTCTATGATTTATAGTCATAATTTTCTAAATACATTTTCAAATTCTTTTTTACGCATATAACTGCTTTAATTTATGTATTTATGTAATTTATGAATGGAATTATTAATTTAAAAATTATATGTGTGGCAGTGTTTTATTAAATTCATCTCTTCGTAAAAGTTTTATTATTTTAGTATTAAATCCATGTACTTTATATGCTACCCTTATCCTTATAGAATAACTAAACAGAATTCAGTGGCGCAACAGCTCATGAGGATCATGGCCTTTCTCAGTCTACAGGCACTGGGGTGCATGCGCAGATGTTTCGAACAAGAGATCAGCAAACGCAAAAACCCTGGTGTTTAGTCCCCAAGCAAACTTGGTATTTATTTATTCACCCACTGAAGAGATGAAAGGCTGAATTGACCGAGCTCAGCTCGGGATTTGAGCCCCGGACCTGTGGTGTGGTAACGCGTTACACTACCACACAGCCACTGGGCTTCATAAAATAGATAGTAATAATAGCATTTGAAAATTGTTTTGAAAGTCTAGAGTACCACATATAAAAAAATAAACTAGAATTTGAAAAAAAAATAGTGGATGTTGTGAAATATTGAACACTACCACCACCCTAAATGTAATTAAAGTTCATTTTCATAATTTGAATGGATGATAATAATAATAATTTTAATAACAACAGTATTATTTGAGGTAAAAGTACATATTTACAAAAAGCTAGGGAAATAAATCTATATAGTTTTTAATTTTTTTTCACATATAAATATATTTTTTTCTATCGCATTCTCAGTTGATATATCTTCTAGTCATTTGATTATTCTTTAAAATTGGTAAATATGCAGTAAACAAATAACAACCATATGTAATAAATTATTCAAAGAAGTCATACATAAAAACATATAAATAGTAATTTCACCTCAATAACCTCATTATTTTATTCTCGTATACTTTTATGTATATAAAGGAACATTATATGTATATAGTTAATGTTCTTTATTCTAGCGACATGAATCATTATAACAGTATAGCTGAAGCACACAAATCCCGAAATTGGAATATAAAACAGGTATTAGGATTTAAAAAATATATATGTATGTGGATTCTGCAGTATCATAATCATTGCTGAATTAGAAGTTCTTATATATAAAATTATTTATATGAAAGCAAATGGTTTAATATGTTTTTTGTAACCAGCCAACCTTTCCCTATCTTTTAATAATACCGAGAGAAATCCTATTGAAAATAATGGATAGAATTTCTAAATCCATTAAAAAATTCCATTTACCTAAAACTGCATTCATATATATATATATATATATATATATATATATATATATATAATTACTGAAATATTTTATTTGTGTCATTGAAGAAGCTGAGTTTTCTTAGATTTAAATGTCTTGGAAGAAAGTACTTGAAAAATTATAGCTATCATAATGATTTTTAAACTACAAAAAAGTGTGGAAAAATAATAATTAGATTGATTTTATTGAAATACGGTTATATGTTACTAACTTCATCGTCCAGCGTTCAATGAGCTTTTTCGATTGCATAAATTTTTCTGTTTTTATTTTCTTTGAAACAATCCAAATTCACATGCAAATGTTGGAACGTAATTCGTTATTTGAAGTATTTTAGATATTTAGTAAAAATTATGACTAAATTCCATATATAAAACATTAAATGAATTTTAAAACATTTTCATTTGATATTGTAATTAGGAAAATTTCAAGATAAATCAATTTTATAATATTATAAATGAATTTAGATCAATCTAAAATTTTTAGAGTAATTCTTATATATATTTTCATGATAAATATTTTCAAATCCACACACAAATGATATGCCTACAATTGAGAAAATACCTTTTATTAAAAATAACTACACGATCAGGTGTTTTTTTCACTGCAATATATGTTATCTTTCAGAAGTTTTCTTTCAAATAAATAAAATTTTTAGACCCTCCCCCTCCATTTATTTTACTTTTATTTGAACCCCTTATTTAAAACTTTGAATGAACCAAAAATTTATTTTGCTTTGTTTTTCAAAAGCAAAATTTAAATAAAAAAGTACTCTAAACATTTTAGTTGTTGTCTAGTCTTGGAAAAAACCCTTTAAATAAGAAAAATCAACAGTGTAAGGTAATGCCTTTTAAGAAATCATTTATTTCTACTGTTCGTGTTTTTCCTTTGGAGTGTATAACTTAAACCGCAAGAAAAATAAATCTTGTTGCTCGGAGACATTTTAAGAGAGAGAGAATAAACGTGTTTTTTTATCTCATTCTTCGGTGGAAGTTTCCTCGAAATCTAAGAAGAAATTTAGTTCTTTGTTAAACAAAAAAGATATATATATATATATACATAAACGAAGTCTCATGTAATTTTATTCTGTGAAGCAGTTAAAACTATTTTGTTGTAATAGTTAGGAATACATTAATATTTTTTCAGCATTGAAATTTGTTTAAGGTATCCGAACACATTGGAAATAACCAAATTCTGTCAAGATATATATATATATATATATATATATATATATTTATTTTATTATAGAGCTATATTTTGGCCTTACAAAACATACTTTGCTTTGTTTCTACCCTACTAGAGGTCAAGTTACAATCAATTTTATAAAGTTAGAAAAACCGGAAGTAGGTATTGAATCTACCAGAAGTGGACAGTTAAATTGTTCAAAATATATCATGGCGAGTCTGATATAACTCAAAATATTACAAATTTATTTCTTTTAAACTTGTTGAACCTGAAATTTATGCTTTTCTCTAGACAATGCACAATAATATTTCTTATTGTATTAATAGTTTTTGAGTTAGGGCTTGTTATTTAAATAATAATCTCATAAAGAATGTTACTTTTCTTTTAATGTTTACACAATCAGCTCTAAAATTTTCAAATTTTAATGAAACATTACAATTTTAGCACGTTCTCTAGATAAATGCATCTAATTTGTTTTGGTAATACTTTTATTATTTTTGTCTCTAATTGCCTAGAAGTTTTACAAAACTATTGCTAAAATTTCACTTATAATTGTAATTTTTGTGAAATAAAGGCAATTTATTTTAAATATTCTTGGTTAATATTAGTATTCATTGGTTTTGAACCCTTGAAAAGCATTTATAATGTTAAATTATGTTATTTTACCAAAAAGTATTCCAAACGTGTTCGGATACTTTTAGTAAATTTAACAGAAATCAATTTATACTTTTTAGTTGCAGTTTAAATATTTTATTTATTTTCAACGCACGTCAACATTACTTATATTTTTATTATATAAATTAATCAAGTCAGAGAGTTCTAAAGTAAAAATAATCCTTTCGTCTTATATAATAATATTTTTTTTTTATTTCCAATTGGTATTTACCGTTGAAGATCTAGTATGTTCCCATGAATTAGTACCACTTTTAAGTGCAACACCTTAATTTTTTTTATATATATATATATATATATATATATAAAATTCTCTCTAGTATCCTTTTATTAATTCTTTTTTTAATAATCTTTAAATAAAATTTTAATTCTTAGGTTCAAAACTAACACTACAATCTTAATCGTAATCAACTAGTATCAGAAATCTCCTCACTGACCATTTTAACCAACCAGGGCTCTTGTTACAAAGAGGTTACGCTATCTTCACTGCCGATATAAAAGCGAGTTTTTTTTTAATTGTGCTCGCGCTTTTTTTTTCTGCGCCTCATTCATGTAAAAATGTACAACTAGCTGCAGCTCTTTTAGACTATATGTCTTTGTGTGTTCTTATGCTTATAGTGAAGTCGTAACGCTATTGTTTTTTCATGTGAACATAAAGAGGAGTAAAATGAAATCGTAAGGAGTTCTCCACTTTTTCCGAAACAAAAATAAACAAACTCCGGACAACGCTATATATATGTGTTTGTGTGTAAGGATAATTATATTAGACCTAAAATTAAATTCCCTATATATTCCTTAAATTTTAATTTCAGTTACTTCTCTCTTTCATCTTGTCTTAAATTAAACACCGAATTATATATATATATATATATATTTCTCACAACAGATGTTCCAAATAAAACACTTCTAAACCCAGATCATTATTTCTAAAGCTCCATATGTCATCCTTAAATTTCAAGAGTAACACATAACAGAAAAGGTAATTAAAAATTCTGGAAATAAGTAGTAAACCCACTTAGATTTCACTCGGCGTCCTTTTGCTCTCAGCATAACGTCTCTCTCTCAATGGCTATCTGAATAAAACCTTTTTTTTTTAAAAAAGGCTTGGTGCTGACTTGAAACATCACGCTCATTAAACACACACACACACACACACACACACACACACACACATATATATATATATATATATATATATATATATATATATATATATATATATATATATATATATGTATATATATATATATATATATATATATATATATATATATATATACATAATATATAATCCAATATAAAATAATTTTTTCAATATATAATCATATACATATACATAAACATATAAAAAAATTTATACATATATATACATACACTGGTGTGCAAAAATTAAGGAAGAAATCGAAAAATTAGCATATCAGCTGAACGAAGAGGCAGAGCGGACAGAAAGACCAATCAGGAGATTAAGTAAGGTGATGTACGGTAGCACATGCGCAGATATGCAGGTAGACGTAATGGGGGAGTGTCTGAGTAGTATAAAGCATGTTGTCGGTGTAAGATCAGTATTTCTGGCAAAGAGATTGCACGCCGTATAGCAGTTAAAATCACACCGAGTTGCTGCCTCAGCGAGAATTGGCGAATAATCAATCTGTTAGATGACATCTGGATGCTTTTACCGAGGTCGAATCATTGGGAAGTTGGAGGAAGGCCGCAGTGTGACAAGTGTGGCTGCAGAGTTCGAATTGCTCACAGCATCGTTTCACGACTTTGGAGACAATTTCAAACTACGGGAACAACTCTCCGGGGCTTGAGTAGTGGTCGTCCACGAGGAACCACACTCGCAGATGACCGGTACATTGTTTTACAGGCCAGAAGAAACAGGCGGCAAACAGCGGGAGAAATCGCTAGACACACGACTCAGGCGACTGGACGACCGATATCACGTTTTACCGTGGCCAGAAGACTGAACGGTGGTGTTCTGTTTGCACGACGCCCTGTACGGTGTGTACCTTTAACGCCTGCCCATCGGAGAAGGCGTTCTCTGTGGTGCCGGGAACACCGAAATTGAGAGACAATGAATGGGGACGAGTACTCTTTACAGATGAGAGCAGGTTCATTTTGAGTAGCGATTCTCATCGCATACTCATCTGGAGAGAGCGAGGAAGCCGCAATCATCCCTAGAACATCATTGAAAGGGACAGGTATGGAGGTTGCGGTGTTCTCGTTTGGGGAGGCATCATGCTTGGTAGTCGTACAGACCTTCACATCTTCGACGCAGGTTCAGTCAACGGGACCCGTTATTGTAACGAGATTCTTCTTCCATATGTGCGTCTTTTTAGAGGCGCTGTGGGTCCGCAGTTCCTTTTCATGGACGACAATGCACCATGTCATCGCACAGTAGCTGCCGAACAGCTCTTAGAGAGTGAGGATATTGAACGTATGGATTAGCCGCACGATCTCCGGATCTCAATCCCATCGAGCATGTATGGGATTTTCTAGGCAGACGCTTGGCAGCTCGTACCTTACCACCAGTAACGATTCGGGAGCTTCGATTGGCGCTGCAAGACGAATGGGCAGCAATGCCTCAACAACTCATTGACACCCTCATTCTCAGCATGGGCAGACGCTGTGAAACCAGTCTAGCAGTCAGGGGAGATCATATCCTCTACTAAAGACCGGATGTTTCTTGCTGGACACCCATCACAGGGATGTTTCGGCCTTCAGTCGCATTGCGCTCCATGCTACTTTTTCAATCAAGCTTCTTTTTATCCCTCTGATTTCTCTTTTAGTAAGTGTTGCTTACATATTACACATGTCCTTACGTATTGTGGATCTTACGGTATTAAATCTGTTGATTTGGAAAGCTTTTGTACAAAGTTATATTGAAAAAACCGTCTCGTCCTTAATTTTTGCACACCAGTGTATGTAGTCGTTCATAGCCTTAACGTTGGCGTGTAGTGGTAGCTTAAAGTTTCGGATGCAAGTTCAGGCATAGCTTTTGTCCCTTGTCTGATGCAAGGCCGCTTTTCCAATTAGGCGCGCTAGGCAAGTGCCTAGGACGCAAAAGAAAATCAGGGTGATCATAGAGTAAAAAATTAAAATTACACAGAGTGAACGTACTACCACCTAGTGAATCATGAGAGAAGCATTTCTACTCTTAAGCTATCCGACTCCTAGCGATAACCTTTTTTTTTTTTAAAAAAAAAGGAGGTTTGGGAATTTTTGTGATTTTTAAGTTTATTTAGTGCGTTTTGAGAGAAAAAAAGGCTATAATTTTGAAGAGAAAAGTAAATTATTACTACTGAAGTGGGAAAAAATGGGTAAAAATTGACGAAAAATTACATAAACGGGTGCCCGCTCTGTACAAATAGTAAATGAACAATATTTCAATTTTTCAATTTTGCTGTATTACTTTGCTATTCTTTTTTTGAAATGACCTTCTGGATAAGAGATATTTAATTTTTACAAAAATTGGACCAATTTATATTAGTTATTATACGAAATTGCTTAAAAAAACTGGGATTATATTCACATAAAGAACTGAATTTTTGTAATAAAACAGTGATTGATAAATCTGAAGTTTAAAACACTTCTACTTTTATACGGAACACACATAAAAAATTTGAGCAAAGTATTCTAAAACTTTTTGAACAATAGTGCTCCACGTTTGAGCTTTAGGGGGAAAAACACATTTTGAGTAAAACGCATTTTAAAGTTTGACATGCTTTCGGTGATGTAATAGGTAGATTGATGAACTCTGTAATAACTGTTCATAATATGCCATTAGAAGTAAAAATAAAAAAAATCATTGAATAACAAATCAAAATAAAAATAAAAGAACGAAATAAAGTAAAAATGGAACCAAAAAAATTATAATAAGTTTGTAAATCAGCGCAAGAAATTGTATGTGTGAATGACATAATTTATTTCAAATCCATTGCAAAGAAGATAAATTACGTATGTAATTATTTTAAAAGTATTTTCCAGTTCTTCACAAACAACTTTCTGATATTCTTTCACCAACATCTGAATTTGCTTCAAAAACAAAAATTTATCTTGCACAACTAATTTTTCATGTTTACAAATGAGGAGTGGTAGCCAACTCTAATATTGAAATTTCAAACTTCTCTTTGCATAAACCTAGAGAACATTCAGTGTCTACACGTCAAGAAAAAATAAAGGATTTTCTCAGTCAATTAATTAAAGGTGTCACATCACATGGGTTATCACCGGGTGAGGGGACACAGAACTTTTGCATCAAGGTGATTTAATTGCGGACATAAATTTACGACGAAAAAAGTTGTAATTAAGTTTCGAATGATGCGTTGAAAATATCTTTTTTTTTTCGTTTTGGAAGATAAAGAACATAAACTGAGTTGTTGAAAAATCGCTTGAGAATGAGTTTTTTGTCAAAGTAAGAAAAGAAATATAGCTTTGCATTTAAAAAAAACTGTCAATCAATGCTTTTTGCATTAATTACTTTTGAATGAAAAAACAGAACTGTATTTTTAGAACATTGGCAATTTTTGCAGAAATTAAGTAAAATAAAAATATGTAACTAAAAGAATGATTTTATCTGGAAGAATAGTTTTTTTATACACAACACACACACTTAAGAGTAAGAATTCAGCATGATGGCTATTTAGGGAATTTTTTTATTATTTCTTATTAGTATTAGTTCTATGTATGAAAAAACAGTATCCTGTTAATATTATTATAAATAATGTCACATTTCGTACTTTATTTAATTACGTTTAAAATTTTAAAGTTTTGATAAAATATTAAAATTTTAGAAAATTCTGTAGATGAAAACATTTAATTGTTTTAGTAATACTTTTACTGATATAAGTTTAATACTTTTTTCTCTAATTGCTTTGAAATTTTTCAAAAATATTACTAAAATTTAATTCTGAATTGAGATTTTTGTAAAATTTAGATTTTTTTTTAATATTATTAGTTAAATATTAGTATTTTTTCGTATTTATTCCTAAAAAGTATTTAAAATGTTTTAGTGAGGAACTTTTTTAAGAAAAAAATATTCCGAACGTGTTAAGATAACTTAAGAATAAATATTAGGATCACATTATCAATAAATTTCGGTAACATTATCGATTAGGATCATTATCGATAATTTCATCATCTATAATATATGCTGAGTTATCTCTAAAAGTTCAGGAATAGGTCACTACTTTTTGAAGACCACAAATTATTTTATCAGACAGAAACAAACTTGGAATAGAAATAACCGGAGATGCTGTATATATATACACACAGTGTGTTTAATAAGAGATGGAAAAAATTTGAGAAGTAACGGTAAATATCCAAACAACTTTCATCAAAGATATGACAAGTATGACTACTCGAAGACAAACCAACGTATTTACTCAAAACAATATTATCACAGAGTATTTACAGTAGTTTAAAAGACACTCGTTATAAACAAGCTTTACAGATGTGAAACGGCTCTCTAGAACAATTTCATAGCAGGAGCTCTTAACAAAGAAAACACACAACCAGATTCTAGTCTAGACAAATTCGATCTTTATCTCAATGCTCCTTATATAGCATCATGGAAATTTCCAGAAGGGTCACTCTCAGAAAAATCTCAAGGATCCCTTAGCGATATAATTTTTTTTTCTAGATTTGATGTCAAAGGGGATAAAGCCGCCAATCTGGTAACCTAATCACATCTTCCAGAGTTTTGGCATAATCTTTTTTTTTCAACTTATTTGTCAAGTCCTTCTCTGTAAAACAAAATTTTCCCGTAAGCAGTGTATTCCTGATAGGAAAACCACATACATAGCATGTTTCAATATTAAATAATCATTGTTCCTTTGCTCATGAACATTTGATTTAACCCTTTGAGAAGATAACTTCACATCTAGATTTTACAAAATACACCTGTTGGAAGCTCAATACCCATAATATATTGGTATTTTTATTATAACGATGGGAAGACTAATTTTCGCTTCAGTTTTATGCTATTACATATAATCCAACGATTATGTCATCCCTAAATCGAACCAAAAAAAGGATGATACTAAAAAAGAAGTACCTTGTCCAAAAGTGGTTGCTGCATATAACGAAGTCATGGAATGGGTTGATCGCTTCGATCAAGGAAAATAAAGATACTAAATAAGAATATATTTAAAATGATGGTATTGCATTGTTTATCACCCTATTGACCTGGCCGACATAAATAGTTTCATACTGTGGCAAGTGAACAAAGGAAACAGAAATTTAGACCAACTAACATTCCGTATAGCATCAACTCGTCAGCTAATAGACGGTTATTCCTCAAGAATAAGGGAAGTACGTCCTGCTAGCTTCTAAGTAAAGAAGTGTGCAGTTCCGGATGATGTGCGGTTAGCCAATGTGGGAAATCCTACGCCAAAGATGGTTTCAAGCTATAGACGATGTAGGAAATGTAGCAGAAAGGGACAAGATAAAAATACCCGCTACGTGTGTGCAGAATGTGATGTCCTTTGAGCATTTTCAATATGCTTCCCATCATTTCACGGCAGATATTCGCAATTAAATTTAATTTTCTTTATGATGGTGAATGATTTTTCTGGAAGTATTCTTCCCCCACACCTAACATTTAAATGTAAATAAAAACTTCGGCAAAATGAAATCTTCTTTAAATGCTATTGTTGAACTATTAATCAAACATAAAAAACTGTGAGAAATTCAAAAGAGAAATAAATGGTCCATGAAAGGGTTAAATTGCCAACATGCAGATCAAGATATCTGAATTTTAAATACATTACTTTTTACGTTCCGTAAGGTTAGTAGGCTAAATCTTTCTTTCTGAACAATATTTAAAGAAGGTTGGTTTTCCACATCCACTGATTCCCTACAAAAAAAATACTTTGGATTTTTTGAATTAACTATCTACTCATCCATAAGCATTTGCCGAAAACAACAGAGTCAGAAAGAAGATTATTTGACTCTATTCTTCGATTTATTTTATTTCAATTTTAGAAAGTTGCTTGCTTTAATATGCTTAAGGAGGTTTGTTGCTAGATTATGTGTGCTGAAAGTGGTGAAAAATGAATGGTCTTCGAAATCTTTACTTATAATAAAACATGGATATCTAAAGAAGGAGATTTTAAGGTGAGATGCGTGCGTGTTTCTGGTTCTAAATGACATGATTTATTGAAAAATCATAAATCTGGTATGCAGATAGTTGAGCTAGAAGAATTATGGTTAGAGCTTCCTATATTTAATTAACCATTACTTGTGAAGAAACTCTGTTTAAAAACACATATTAGCA
The DNA here is from genome assembly GCA_019973935.1 of Trichonephila clavipes. NCBI lineage: Eukaryota > Metazoa > Arthropoda > Arachnida > Araneae > Nephilidae > Trichonephila > Trichonephila clavipes. Next base: position 87,488 of record BMAU01018720.1, read on the forward strand.
CCCTAAATATGGGCTTGAACAAAATTGTTGGGACTTAATTTAAATAATAATATTTTCCTTATAATTGGATACATAACAGTTAATGAAATGACATACTTTGAACTATGTTATGAAATATTTCTATAACACTACATTAAAATTTTCTAAGGTGATTTACTTAAAAGAATAATCTTTTTTGCTTGAACTAGTGGCGAATAAAATTAACATGTGCAAAATTCTACAACTACCGATTCAGAAAGATTTTTTTAAGAAATCAAGTACATTTAATATGTAAATATTGGGGTGAGGTGAGGAAATTTATACAAACTTATTCAAATTGCAATCAAATTTTACATTTCTGAGTAATTAAGACAGATCTTTCTAAAACCTATACTCGGGAAAATGTGAGGGTTTTATTTTAATTCCAAATTGATATTTGTTTTAAATTTGTATATGCGGTATTAAAATTTACATATAAGAGCCGTAAATAGCCTAGTGGTTAGAGCATCGCACACCAGACTGGAAGGCCTGGGTTCGATGCTCGCTGCCCTCAAATAGCTTCCGAGTTCACACGGAGTACGTTCTCATTAAATCAGAGGGTCCGAAAATCTCTCTTATGGGTGGTCACAGCAGAAACCACGGGTGCAGGGAGCTGGATAATATTTCCCTCCCATCCATTTCTATGCCTAAATTGGAGAGATAAGAGGTGTCTCTATCTATCGTGTAAAAAAGGCCAACCTGTCTCAGTCTCTGGCGATTTTCTTTCCTTCTCTTCGGGAAAGGCAAAACAAATACAATATTGCAAAATTTGAGTAATCCTTGAAATAACTTTATAATATGACACATAAAAAATTACTAATATTCATCTTCATGAAAATTTGTTCTCATCCATTTGTTTTACTTAATTCTTAATGTTTTATTAGTTTATGTTTATTAGTTATTATTATAATAATCCACGAATGATATAAGATACCAAGAACAGATAATATCTGTAATTTTTTTCTACGAGTTTCATTTCCTTTATTTGTTTTTCAGGATCATGAATGTTGCCTTTTTGTAACTACATGTATATGTAAAGGTAATACTATTATATCACATCTTAAGCAATAAGTCAATTGGTAACCATCATTAAATGAAGATAGATTAAAATTATGTTTACACATATATTAGAATTTTTTAAAAATGTGAACATTACATATAACAAATAATTTTTTATCATTATCATAACTATAATGAATATAATTAATCACATATAATAATTACGTACAACTTTCAAGTATTCAATTAAACAAAAATGGTTCAAGTTATTATTTTACAAAGGCACTTTTTTGTTTTTGTTTGAAAAAAATATGCCTTGAGAGAAATACGTTTCGGAAGTATATTATATTTACTATATTTTAAACTCTAAATCTATTTTTTTAAAAAATAAATATGATCAAACTATTGAAACCAAAATTGTATAAAATATACTTCTTTTTTTAACATTGAAATATTCTGACAAAATATTCTGGATTTTCAATAAGACCAAGCCCGTTCTTATAAATATTGTTTTTTTTTCCTTTACACGGATGACAAATACTCAATATTGAAAATATAAATTTTGAAACATGAAATGCCTAAATAAAAGGAGAATATTATATTTCAACAATGATCTAAAATATATTCCATGTGATTATTCCTAAAGTGTACCTTCTTATTTGAATAATGGACTCATTGCCCTGGAAATTTGCGCACCAAGGAAAAATCACCAAAATGAAACAAAATTTTGCATTTGTAAGTACTGCTTTTATATAAGTGGTCAAAAAATCAAATAAAAGGGGTCACTTTTGGAGAAAAAAGTACAAAGGCACTGAAGTTTTATTACTTTGTTGGAACCCCTCTAGCGAGAATGCACGATGCAATTCTTGCGAGCATTGGGGTATACAAATTCCGAATGATATCTTCAAACATCTCGTTTCATAGTTGCCGTAGACACGTCTCTAGTTCAACCAAACTGATAAGTTGTCCTACCTACCGTCCCATAGTGGGCAGTTTTCCCAATATGGCACACGGAAAGTCCAAAAATAAAATTGCGCGAAATAAAAAAAAAAAACAGCCCACTATTTGTGGTCCTCATAGATTCCCTAGCTATGTGGTAAACAGTTTTCACTAGTACGCGAATAGAAACATTTTACAATCAGTGATTTAGATCGGGTTTCTTTTTGCTACAAGAAACACACTTGCGAGCGTCATTTTCTAGTAAGAAGTTTAATCGGTTCGTCTGAAAACGATTTTGCAGATTTAAGCGGGTTTTCTTAATACATGCCATGGGTAAGTAATTTCTAAATTTGACTTACAAATTAGGTTCAAGTTTGATTAAAAATTGTGAAAACATAACACATTTAGAACAGCATGTAAATCCTACTAACATATGTCGGTTTTTTGTGTTTATTGGAGTAGAACTTTTGAATTGACACGGAATCATCACAGTAACACTTAAGTCACATAAAGTAGAGATATAGACCTTTAATTAAATACCAAATTTAGCTGCTACTTCCTGTTACTCTCAAAGTTATGAATTTTTCTCAGCGCTGGTTGATGGTATTACTCGTCGTGCCTTATCCAATGTATGGAAGGAAGAGCAAGATACTAGCGCAAAACTAATGTTGTTTTGAGCTTAGTTAGAAGTACAATGGACTTTTTGATAAATATGAGGACCAGCAGCAACAAAATTTAGAAAAATTGTTAAAAATCGCTGCTCGTTTGTAGGGAAGAAATGGATGAGGTGCCATAGAAATGAAAAGTTCTTTCCTAAGTCAAATGATGCGTGGTTGTCGGGGGGTGGGGTGGGAGTACGATTTATTTTCTATTTTATTATTTTTAAGAAAATATAAAGCTAATATTTTGGTGTGGTATTTTATGTTTATTTAAGCTTATAATAATTATTTTTTCAGAATTATAAACTTTAAAATGGTTTTTCTCGGTTTGTGTTTTTTCACTTTAAGAATATCACTTCTTCCACAATTATTTACCAATTTCCTTTCCCTGTGTCTTATATGTAATGCATGTAACAAAATTTGGAATTCACTTTGCTGTAAATTGAACATTTCCTTTTTTTTAAAATTAAATGTGGGGAATATAAGGCTTTTGGTTGAATTTTAGCATATATATATATATATATATATATATATATATATATATATATATATATATATATCAAAATTTTATAAATTTTTTTCTCCAAAATTAATTAAGGTATTGTAAAATCGATCCTTAAATGTGTTTAAAACATTCTCAGAAATATTACACAAATTTCATGTTAAAAAATTAATTAACACAAAAAGAGTAGATTTTTAAAATTTCCAAAATTTTTAAAAGAAATTAAATTTGTAAAATTGTGTAAATAATATGTGAAAAATTTTATCTCGTATCATTTTCTTAAAACTATACGGTGCCCTTTTTCAAAAAAAAAAAATTTTTGAAGACAGTTACAGTAAAAATAATTGATGTTTTATATTTAGATTATATTATTAAGCTGATTCTGTGAGCAAAAAGTCAGTTTGATCAGCCATTATTTTACAATTTTCAAAAATTAGGAATTTTTGAAGTTTTTCAAACTGTTATAAAATACTCAATTTTTAAATTTTTTTAGTAATTTTAAGGTATTTATAATTCTTAAATTATTACAAACAATATTTAGTATGGATTTGAAAATCTATTCCATTGTTGATTTTTAATAATTATTTTTCTAGAAAAACCTAGAAAAAACACCAAAAGTTTTAAAAAATCAACTTTAGCATTTTTTAGAAAAATATCTAGAGTTATCAGCCCTAAATCCATACTAACTTTCATAGAACATTCATTTGGAAGTGTATACAAAAAAAATCAAGGCTATCTTAAACAGGAAAAAAGCCTTAGGGATTAGAAAACACTTATACCTTCAAAATTAAAAGTCTGAGAAAAACGCATTTAAAGTTTGTAAAGTCATAAGACAAAAACTTATAATGCCCGTAAAACTGTAAATTTTTAATATGTTATTTTCCAATGTATGGTCTACATTAAAACACTATTTTTATTAAATATGACTGAAAATTATATTTTTAATTCAAAATATATATTTCTGCATAATATTGACAGCATTTGTTAAGACGTCAGTTTAATCAGCTTTATCTTAACCTAATATTTCACAAAAGTTTTGAAACACGAAGCATTTATGTACAAAATAATAATGATACTAACTTAAGCTAAAAATAGTCAGGTTTGCTCATAAAATTTAATTTTTTTCAGTTTTAAATTGGGGTAGTTTAGGAAGTTTTAGCTCTTGTCGTACGACTTTAAAATACTAAAATATAGTACTACAATATGTTTAGTATAATGTAGTTTGGTATACATCAAGGAAATATTCAGTTATATCTGCAGCATTTGAATTCAGAATACTTGTATTCGGAAGTCTAATTGCAGAATCAGCTGAGGACTGATTTTTAGATACATCATTTTCAGTAGTATTCCATCTCTTCAAAATATTGTTTCTCACGGAAAAGCAGAACGCATTTGCCATGACATTTTCTCTACAGGAAAAATTAATGATAAAGCTTTTAAGTTATATAAACTATTTTTAAAGCAAAAATTGGCCATGAATTTAATCTTTATTAATTAATGATGAGAACTCAAAAAAACTCAAAACATAATCAACTCAAGCAGAAATGATTTTAGTAATGCACAATTGGAATTAAAAACCATTTCAAACTAAAAGCTCAAATGTATTTTTCATTAATTCAACTTAAGTGTGAAAAAAGGCTTTAAAAGAAAATCGAAATCAAAACCATAGCTCATAAAACTTCAAATATCTTAAAAAATAATTTGCTAACAGATCTGAAATTTCGTTGCAAGCATCTCAATGATATGGGACACCAAAACATGCAGAAAAAAATTTTGGTAAAAATGAAATTTTTAGGGTACTGTGTAATAAGCATTACATGGATTGCTAAAATGTAATTTTTAAATTAATAAAGAAAAAAATGCTGAAATGGTGCCGAGTCCTTTTAATCATTACCTATTATACTTTGTTGATATGTGCCATGTTATGTATGATTGTACTTGTTTAAACTTTAACAATTATAAAAATTAATTTTTTAAACTTGACACACTATTTCATGTATATAAATAAACGCGTAAACTACTGCTTATGTTAATATCCTTACATCCTTGTTCAAAACCTGGTTCCACTTAGCAATCATTTATTGTTCATCAAATTCAAACTTTGACATAATTAGTTAAGACCCTATTAACCTTGTTTGTTACTAAACTACAGAAAGAAATACCCAATTTAGATTAATTACTATGATTTAAAATCATTTTGAAGACTTTGGATAAAGCCATACCATAATTTCCGTGTGCCAGATTTGGAACACTGCCCACTCAGCGTCCCAATTTATTAGTAATAAATATCTTGATCAAGCATTCAAAGGAAAGATGATAATGTGGTGGAGGCAGTCTTCTGATATATTTTCTGTGTGTGGCCGAGCATTGTCTTGTTGAATAAAAGCTTCTGGGAACCCTTCCATGAGTGGCATCACATGTTGCTGAAGGACGTACTACTGTGCTGTCATAGTGAAAATGGATCAATATTTGGAGGTGGTCATGTATAGTAAGCAATGGTACCCCACACCCTCAAACCAGCTGTAAGAGAGGGGTGTCGCAGTAAAGCGAAGGCAGGACTGAGGCGTTCGCCACGGGGTCTTCACACACGAATACGATTGTTAATCTTGCTCAAACTGAATCTAAATTCGGCGCTGAAGACGACCTGGTTCCTTTACAATTTGGTCCAATTCCATCGTTTGCGTGGCCACTCCAATAAGAGGCGTTGTTGATGGGTGGCATTGGCAGCGCACTTAACGGGCTTCGTGATACCAGATGTTCTCCAGCCATGCGTCTTTCGATGGTTCCAGAAAACACAGAGGCCTGTCATGTAGGAGCCGTCTTTTGTCTGGACAGCTACCAATTAGGCAGTTGGCTCTACGCGTGCGTGTCGTATGTTGAGACGGTTTTCTCTACAATTGTTTTGTCGAGGGCCTTCTGAGCCCGGTAGCCTTGGAAATGACATCTGTCTACTGGTTCCAAAACCTCCTCACAATCAAATCAGAAAGGCCTAGTCGACAATTTACTCGCCAAGTTGACCTCCCAGCTTCCATTTTCTAGATGATTTTTCTCCTCTGGATCTCTGAAAGCTGCTCATATTGTCTTCGATGGTGATGTAATGGCATGCCTTCTGCAGTGCTTCCTTTGCAAGAGATTAAGTACACTCAAACAATCTCTGCTTACCTGTTTTATACTCTGAGGAGAACAAAGTTCAATGCCCTCTATTGACAGTATGCGATGCGCAATCACGCTGCATTTCTAATTATTTGTATATCTTCCTGCAATGTATCTCCATGCCAAGATTCGTTACGATCCACAATTATTTCTTTGTCCGCAGATTTTTATGTGAATAAGTGCACATAGAAACCACGTGTATTTTATCTAAATGAAAAGAAAAGTGTATGTGTTTATGACCACATGATGGAAGTGATAACTTCAAAATTTCTAATGATATTCCAGGGATTAGTTTGGTGAGTTAAAATAAGGGGATATTATTAGTGTCCTATAAAGTTATTTATTCATATATCTGTACTCATAAAGTAATATTTTTGTGTGAAATAAAGAATCCTATTTGGGAATTAATTTTATACTAAGAAGGAAACAATATGTATTTGGTTACTGAAATAGGTTATAAATTCTTTAGATTCAAAATTTTATTAAAATATCTATAAAAAACTCTGTCAAGCGTTGTTCTATACTTCCTCGTGCTTCATTTGGACCATTTGACATAATTAAATTAAAATCAGCTAAAGGTTTTGATTTGTCTTTTGAAAAAACTACTTTATAATTGCCACTTAAAATCATAGGTAATTTATACAGAAGACCCGATCTGGCTTTGTGAATTTTGGTTGTGATTTAACAATATTCAATTATATCCATAAAATAATTTAAGCAAAGGGGATAGTAAGGCAGGTGGTTGATTGGGAAGGGAAGAATCTAGGTCAAGACCTTTAAAAAGAGATTTAATCAGAAGATTTATATCACCTAATCTCTGGCTTGTACTAGCTCTTTTGCCATTCAATGACAGTATTATACAAATATATCCGGTGTGCTGCAAGGAAAGTCTTTTTAATTATATTTTGTTTTCTTGTGTATTTAAATTATTTAATGTAGCTTTTTCTTAATACCTGTATACTTAATTTTGTTATTTTAAATTTTCAATTGTTTTAATTTTCTTTTCAGACTGAAAGTATATTTAAGTAATGCGATTAATAGAACTATTTGTTCCTTGCTATTCTTATTCTTTTACAAAAATAGATTTTTATTCTTAAGATTAATGCAATATATTGCTAATAATAATTATACTATTTACTTAGTTCTATAAAAATTTGTTCTTTTTCTACATTTTATGTTTAATTTATTGTAGGATTTCGCTTTCTGTCTAAACCTATTTTTCAATTCCTACACACACACACTATTAACTCAAACTCTCTATATATTTATCTTGGTGGAATTTTCAATCGTTATAAAATACATTTTAAAGCGCTCACTTGAGCTGAAATTTTATATACACGATTATTTTGGATGGCAATACAATAATTTAATTATAATTAATAAAAAATAATCTATTAAAACTAATTAACTAAGCCACGTTGGTATCATTTTTAGCGAATTAGCGACCCTTTTGGCGACTTGTGTCAAAATGTTGTTTTTTTTTCATGTCTTAAAATATTCAGTTGAACTGAAATTTTATATTCACGATTGTTTTGGATAACAATACGATACTTTAGTGGTAATTAATAAAATTATTTACCACTTAATGTTGTGATTCTGGCCTATGTATACACACACACACATTTATATTAATCATATTTATATTAATTTTACTATGTAATATAAAATAGCGAAAATAAAATTTTGAAATATAAATTGACTAATTTTTTTTCATGTTACTTGTTTAAGAATATGCCGTTTAATTTTCATTCTTCAAATAGGATTAAAAAGAATCCCGCATTCATTTCAGTAGAAAGAGGTGACGGGGGAGGGAGCACCTTTTAGATTGAAGCTAGGAACTTTACTTTTACGGCGTATTGGTGTGGGTGTGGCAAACTACAGCGTGTCGGAACTACAGCGAAAGTCCCTCATTTGCTTTTTAGGGGTGTGAATGTCCGAATGAAGGCAAAAAAAGCCGAATGAGCGTTACATTCCCAAGCGTGACGTCCATTCAAGTTCGCTCTCCTACAAATCGCACCATTAGAAATCACTTCAAAAAAATCCCACTTAATTTTTTTTAGATTTAGCTACTTTAAAATGAATGCACATGTAACATCCACACAATCCCTATATAAGTTATTAGTTAATCATCTAAATGTCCATATAAAATTACCAGTAAAGTTTTGTAAATGTAATATTTACAGTAACGTCAGGTAAACTGAGAGATTGGGTGTCTCATCCTAGTCACATAAACTCTACGAGCGCCGTTATCAATAACCGTGTTGTTTTAGAGTGTTGCTAACATTGTTTCAAGATAAATGCATTTTTGCTTGTCCTCATTTTAAGATCAGTCAATCTCGTGACATTTCCACGATATTATCAAATAAAAATTAAAACTTCAAAAAAAAATGTCTTCCTAACGTACCAGTACTTATGTTTCACACACACACACACACACACACACACACACACATATATATATATATATATATATATATATATATATATATATATATATATATATATACAGTAGTGGCTAAAATTGGGGACACTTTTTTAACTTGTTATTTTATAAGTTAAAATGCTTGTACAAATTTTTATGCTGCACAAATTGAAAAGTATTTTACATCTTTTTTTAAAAAAATTTAATACTTAATTCAATACAAACAAGTAATATAAAAATATTTAGTCAATGCCTACTTATACATCAACAAAGAAAAATTTTATTTTAGCTACTTTTTATTAAATAGTTGAAATTAATATAAATATGTATATACATATGACAGAATCAAAACATTAAGTGGTAATTAATTTTTATTAGTTATTAAAGTAAAGTACTTTAAAGTTTTGACCCCAATCGCTAAAAATGAAACCAACGGTGCTGTATATGTAATTCTTAAAATAACTAGTTTCAGTCAATTAATTTTAATTCATTATAATTAAATAGTAGTAATTTTACTCAAAACAATAGCGTATTGAAAATTTCTGCTCAAATGAGTGTCTTAGAGTGTGAGAAAAAAAATATTTTCAAATTTTGACACAAGTCGACAAAAGGATCGCTAAGTCACCAAAAATGATGCCAATGTGGCTGTATTCGTAATTCTTTGAATAATTAGTATTAATCAATTAAATTTTATAAATTATAATTTAATTACCGTATTGTCATCAAAATAAGCATGTATATAAAATTTCAGCTCAATTGAACACTTTAAAATGTATTTTATTAATGATTGGAAATTCCACCAAGATAAATAAATAAATGTATAGAGAGTGTGCGCTATTAGTAGGAATTGAAAAAGAAAATTCAAATATGTGCAAAGTAAAAAAAATATGCTACAATAACTGTCGATATACGTTGGATACTGATGACAGCAGTGAGTTATCAGAGCTTAGGGAGTTGGCCTTTATTCTATATTACTGCTTCCCATCCATGTTTCTTTGAGCTGAAAATAGTTTTAAGCTCTTCCTTCGTTATTACATGATGTCAGGAAATAGGTATGTTATCAATTAGTTCCTTTTTATTTCATGGGTACCTCATTCGGACAAGAGTTTTCAAACGGTGCCACATTTTTTCGATAAGATTGATGTCAGGATTGTGTTTTCTGGCCAGGATAATGATGCTGTTTAGTCAAAAAACGATGATATCAAATGAAAGAGCAGATTGAATACATGTGTGAAGAGAAATTGGTATTTCCTTTGTTAAAATTATATAACAGGTGGGTAACACTATATCTGGAGACTGAACGGTTTGTTTAAGATGTCAGGGGACAAATTTAGTAAACAAAAGTAGGAAAAAGCACCTCATCTGTTGACGACAGGAGAACAAAAATGCTATGTTTCATAGATAACAGAATTTCATGGTGCTGGTGTATAACTAACATAATTTTCGTAGATAACATAACTTCATGGTGATTTGAATGGTGCTGGTGTTTCTGTCAGTTAAAAAAACAAGCAGGTGTAGATTAGTAGATGTAAGAGTAAAAGTTAGAATTCCATGAAAAAAGCCGTATCTCAATTTACAGTAGAGCTAAAAGGGACGACAGTAGGCAATAGAGCGCATTAATAGAGCTAATGATTATTCGTCACAAGCTATACAGAGGGAAGAAACTAAAAAATCTTTCTTCGGTAGTAATAGCTTAAAATATGTAAGACGCGGAGTAGCAGAAATGCTTCATCCTGATTGCATCCAGGCAACTGTGAAGTACCAACATAGTTTTATCATTTAGTCATGCATATCAGCAGATGGTATCGGTCGTCTTTATATCATCGATAGAAAACTCAATGTAAGAAAATGCATTGACTTCATTCTAGTACCCAAACTTCTCCCTTCCAACAGTGATCTATTTACCAACAATGCTTCATTTATTTTTCAGATATATTCTGCTCCTTATACCACACAGTAAAATAATTGAAAGACTGGTGCCTTTACGTAAAAACATTAAATTTGATTTAAAATGACATATTTATGTAACCATCAATATTATTACATATAATCCTTTATACAATATATTAGTTCAAATTTGTATCCTTCATCATTATAATTATTAATATATTTAATTTATTTACTTAGTTTTTCAGAATGGGATTTAAAATTTTTAAAATTTTAAATGACATTCACTGTAATTTATATTAATTGTTTTTGAAATATTGTATGAATGTGTTATATATAAAAAATATAGTCAAAAACACCCAATTAAAAATTAAGTGTCACTTGATCAGATAATAAAAACAAAAAGTTTCACATACAAGTAATGTTAAATAAGCTATTCAAGAAATCGCAGTCCTCGTACATAGGATAAATGAATTTCGTCCGGGATTTCATTTACTTTTACACTTCAACTGGTATCGTTTCAACACCACGATATGAAATATATAAAATAAAGGTAATGACTTAATAATTTCAGGTTTATTGTACATTAAGGTTTAATTTTTAGACTTTTAATATTATTTCATGTAATTATGACTTTTTATACCTTGAAAAATTGACGTTGACATTATGTTTCGGGACGCTTGTTAAACCACTGCACCAATTTCCGGATTTGATGGGATATAATTAATTTCATCAGCACTTTCTTCAGATTCTTCGCTGTCACTTTCCCTCAATCTTATGTCTTCATCGGGATCCAAGTTATAACATGACAGCTCACCACCATCAGATTCATTCTCATAGACCTCTAATGAGTTATTAGAACTTTCATCAGGGCCTAGACCTTTTGTATGAGTCATCGTTTCAGGGTGTCTGCTGTGCACGATGTTTAAAAATCGAATAAGAATTTTTTTTATGATTATATATGCAAATGTTGTGTAATGAAACACTTAGACGTAACGATTTTTGTATAAATGTCTCATTTCCGCTGTGAAACTAATAACACTGCGTTAAAGGTCAAATAAATGTCAAAACTTATTTCCGGAAGTTTGTTCTGCAAATAGTATGTACTAACTGAACTACCTTTTGCTGATGGACACCTATTTATAATGATTAATTGCATTGGTGTCAAAATGACACCAGTGGACGTTCTAAGTATATTTAGTTATAAAATCTCTTCTAACACTAACTTAGAACTATAAAACATTTTGTGTGTAATCACTATGGAAAATGACTATGTCACGAAAAATTTCCAAATTCTTTTTTAAAATACCGAAGGGAGGACAAAATAAACACAGGCTCCAGTGTCCAGTCGACACCGGTGGACGTTCTAGTTTTAAAGCATCTAAAATACTGAACCTTTTGGGGACCTAATATGTAACACTTATTACAAATACTGTTTTATAAATTACATATTAATTACATTAATTATTATATTTTATTACAAATACTTATTAGTTGGCCCAGTGGCCAAGTGATATCGTATCGCGCTTCCACACTTCATGTCCAGGGTTCTATCCTCGGGCTGGGTAAGGTCTACTCAAACTTTCATCCATTCTGTGAGTCGATAAATGAGTAGCAAGTTTGTGCTTGGGGAATAAAACACTGGGGACTGACCACCTGATCGGGACATCTGTTCATGCACCACATCGCCCAATGGTCACGCATGCTGAGATGGGTACATTCAGCCTTGGCCTTTAAGGGCTGTTGCACGCCTGAGTTCGAGTTTTATGTAATGTTTTAATTTCCAGTCTTTAGTCTGGTCTTTCAAAATATTGTAGTTACTTTTTTTTTCTTTTGGTTTCTTAGGAAAAGCATATAAGGAAATTGTTTTTATAAGAGAACTAAAACAATAACTATAGCACTTAAGATACATTACGTACATTTTTCAAAGATTTTTAGCAATTTTTGAATGAATGGTTCATTATTAATCTGCATTAAATCGATGTTCAATCTAGATTCATCACGAAGTATTATAAAAAGATGAGACAAAATTAAACAACTTAAGATTAACATTGTAGAATGCTTAAAGGGAATAACTAAAAGTGTTCCATGCACTTTATTTACCACATGTTAGAAATTAATACAATATGCCTCTAGACTTCTTGTTTCTCGCCGTTCTTTTTCCAGGAGAGTTGGAACACTTCAAATAATTAAGATTACCTGTTATTACGTTTTTGTAATCCGTCTTGTTAGGTATATACTGAATGAGATATGTAATATCTTATAAAATAATTTCATTTTGTCTTAATTCGATTTCTGTAACAAGATCCCTAGAAATTTTATTAGGTATTCGAGGATTTTTTTGTTGCTGTTGTTTTACTTTAGGTAGAATGAAATAATTATTTCGAACCTCATCGTTCGTTGTATATTAGCTGGCGTAGTCTCTTAGGAAAGCAGAGACTAATGAATTAGATTTATTTTGATATGCTGATGGTAGCAAATGTTTCGAAATTGACTGAGCTATATTATTACATTAATATATTTTTCCCGCTTTGGTTTATCTTTGAATAAAAACTTATCGGTCTAAGGTAAGAAATGTTTCAACAAATGCGCTGAAAGAAAATATGTATATGTAATAATTTATTATTTTAATAAATATCATATAGTTTAGTGGATAACAAAGGGGTTGCTACGGACTCTCAGGAGTCCCTGGTATTATTCAGGGGGTCCGTGAGAAATTAAAAATGATTTGGGGGTCCCTGAACACCATCAGGTGGTCAGCGCAAAACTTAATATGAAATAAAAAAAAATGATTCACCTTTATTCTTAAGGAAATTTAAGGCTGTCTTCGGGTAATGCAGCTGTTCTCAAAGTGTGTGGTGCGACAACTTTACGAGGGGGCACGAGCATATTGAAAAGTCGAAAACAAAAAATTATTATTTTACTGAAAGTAAACAAACGAAAAAACACTAACGTAATAAAAAAAATGCACATTTCCACTGAAATATTACACTTAACAATGATACACAATGTATTTTATAATTAATTTAACAATACTAAGTTAGGGACAAGTTTTTTAATTACCAGTGGCTCCATGGGCTTGTCATTATATAATTAAAAACAAAAATAAACTCTTATCTTGACAATTTGTACGATTTAAGATTAATCTCTTAACTGCCGATTAAAAGTCACGTGATTCGCTCCCCATGCCAACCGTTTTCCACTCTGGTGCGTGTATGTTATGTATTGGTGGGGGGATAAAGAAGCGACTAATCTGAAATAAGTAAATCCTTCGTAAAATCTGTTAAGGCCCTTCTATGGCATTCCGAAACCTTCGGAATAATTTTCTGGATAGAAGTGCACAGAAAAGTCATACTTCGGAAAGACATATATATATACATCCGGGGAAATAAGTGTTTTTGGCTTTGTGAGACGTTTATATACCCGGGGGTGCCTAAGAGGATAATGTCGTATCGTAGTTTTAGTGGTAAACTATGTTATTATTGAATCCAATACATTGTTATTGTATGAAGGGCCGCGATGAAAATTATGGTTGAATATTGGGTCACAAATATTGCAACTTTGAGAATCACTGGGTTAATGTTAAAGAATAGGACCCGAATTAGGTACATTTTTTCGAATATAAAATAAATGAAAAATTAATATTATATTCTGGCTTCGCTATCCCTTAGAGAATAACATATTTTATCATTCTTCACTTTTTTGACCGAGTTGAGCCATTTTTTTTGGCGTAAAATGTGTTCCAAGTTTTTTCTCCTATACCGTAATGTTAAATGAGCTGTCCTTTCACGTGTTAAAAAAAAAAAAATATTATTCAATGAATATTTGAGATTTTAGAAACACTATCTTCTTAGCAGATGTATCAGTTATTATATTGCAAATTTTTACGAAAATTGTGGCATTTTTCTGTTTGAAAATGCGAGCCGCGTTTAGTTCAGGCTCTCGTATTTTTGCCCAAAACAGCCTTAAATAAAAGCAGTTATTCGCCTAGATACTGAGTGCTGATTTCTTTTGCTCGTGGACTAAATTAGTCCCAAACACAGATGAATTCGTACTAATACAGGGATATCTTATTGAAATATCCGCAAATGAAGATCTTAAACCAGCGGTACTCGACCTGATGCCAGTGTGCCACATGCAGCCCATCGGGCCTTTTTAAGCCCCTCGTCATGGCCAATTGCTCTGAGAAATTTATGAAAATTTGGTTGGAAATTCTTTTTTAAAAAAACAAACATATAAATTTTACTTTTTGCTGTCGTTGTCGTATGGATGGGAATTCATACTTTTTTTTCTTTAGCGATAATAGACAACAGCGGAGTAGCGACCATTTTATTAGTGGAACTGATTTTTAATTATCTTTCATATCTTGCAATTGAAAAAAAAATCGAAGAAAATAGATTGTTTCAAGACGATTGGAAAGTTGACTATTTTGTTGTGAAAAAATAACGTGGATCAGTAATTGTTTGATTTGTCACGAAAGTGCATTTAAAATCTACCAATAAACATGAATCGTTCAGTGACACTTTTCCTCGAAGATCTCTTTCAAGAGATGATAAATAGGTTTTCTTGAATAATTTTTACAACAGTAAAAAAGAGCTTTGTCAGTAGTAATGTCACATCGATAACAAAGACACCCTTTGGATTTTTTTATTCTATTGGCAATCATTTTAAACGGTTTACTGATGCAGAAATTATGAAATAATGATTCTTAAATGCTTTCAATTTAGAAAATTTCAGTGACGAAAATAAAAAATAATAATTAAGAAAAAGCAAAATAAGAGTTTTAATATTTTGATTAATTTCCACTCTAAATTTTCTATATTATTATGGTTTTTAAGGCATTTTTGTCCCCCTCCCCCATTAATTCTCATGTTGCAGCCCACGTGAAATAACTAACATATGTATGCAGCCCGAAGAAAGTTTAGTACTCCTGTCTTAAACCAATGTTTGAACAAGGAAAACTTCTAATTCTGGCTACACAATCACGGATCCTAATTTTAAATCCTGCATTATGGGTTATTGTAAAAGGAGTTGTTGACTACTTTCCCATCTCCCAATTTGATAGACCGTGGATTCCTGGCCGGTATAATCCTCATCACAAAAAAAAGAAAGAAAAAAAAAAAAAGAAAACGACTAAAAATGAGTGCCCGTGGAGATTTGCGGTTGCTACTCTCAAACATTGAGATGGACCTAAATACACTCAAAACATCACACCGAGTTCATGCAAGTCATTTTTTTATTTATTTTTAAACAAAAGTTGTCATTCCAATAAATAATTCTTAAACAAATTTCTTATTTTTTAATTTGTTATTTTTATACTATGCATTTATAAATTTTTAAACTTGGAAAATCTTTGACTTTAAAAATGGGTCCGTGGCCAGTTTTTTATAAAAAGAGGTTCGCAAGCATGTTTCGGCTATAGAAAGGAGTCTATGAGTTAATAACAGTTATTGTATTCCACTGATATAGTGAATGTTGATAATTTGATGCTAGATATGCATTATATAGGGTGTTTTTTAGAGGTATAGAACTTTAAATTGCAATAAAACAACGATGTATTATTCGATTGACATGACTTTTTTTTATTCGAAAGATAATCTTGTGTCATTACATTTTAAATATGATATTTGGCATAGGACTGCCAAGGCTGGCTCGGATATAGTCCAATCTGGACGTCCACTTTTCGATGACTTTTTCCAAAATTTGTGGCCGTATATCGGCAATAACACGGCGAATGTTGTCTTCTAAATGGTCAAGCGTTTGTGGCTTATCCGCATAGACCAATGACTTTACATAGCCCCACAGAAAATAGTCTAGCGGTGTTAAATCACAAGATCTTGGAGGCCAATTCACAGGTCCAAAATGTGAAATTAGGCGGTCACCAAACGTGCCTTTCAATAAATCGATTGTGGCATGAGCTGTGTGACATGTTGCGCCGTCTTGTTGGAACCACAGCTCCTGGACATCATGATTGTTCAATTCAGGAATGAAAAAGTTAGTAATCATGGCTCTATACCGATCACCATTGACTGTAACGTTGTGGCCTTCATCGTTTTTGAAGAAGTACGGACCAATGATTCCACCAGCCCATAAAGCGCACCAAACAGTTTTTCTGGATGTAACGGTGCTTCGACATACACTTGTGGATTAGCTTCACTCCAAATGCGGCAGTTTTGTTTGTTGACGTAGCCATTCAACCAGAAGTGCGCTTCATCGCTAAACAAAATCAACTTATGAAGTCATCGAAAATTGGACGTCCAGATTGGACTACATCCGAGCCAGCCGTGACAGTCATATGCCAGAAATCATATTTAAAATGTAATGCCACAAGATTATCTTTCGAATAAAAAAAAAATCATGTCAATCGAATAATACATCGTTGTTTTATTGCAATTTAAAGTTCTATACCTCTAAAAAAAACACCCTATATATATAAATTATGGATGATCGGTATTTTTTTCAGAATTTGACCTAATCTTGCGGAAAAGACATTCTATGATACATAGATGAAGAGAAAAATACGATAAAATTAATTTTTATGTTAAGATCTGAAACGAAGGGTATCGAATTTAGGTATTTGAGTTCGTTTATGGCGAAAAAAAATTTCGGAGAGTTTTTTAGTTTTTAGAAATCTGAAGCATTTAAGAGTTTTCTCAACACGCTTTTATAAGTTTCACTTGTATGTAACGGAATCTCTGAACTCGATTTTAACCCACTTTAAAAAGGTCGGATTAATTCGAAATTTTGCACACTTGTCAAAGACCGATGACAATGCAATAATTTCCTAATTTTGATTCACTGTCTTGGACAGGATAATCCGTATTTCACTAATTCATTTTACCATTTCCAGATTTGGCGACTAATTCTATGTATCATTTCCCGATTTGGTGACTAATTCTAAGTACCATTTCCAGATTTCTCGACTAGAAGATAAAGAGTAACCCTAATAGCGAAAATATTTTTTTGCGTCCGCAATATCTTATAATATAAGCAATTGTCCAGTCTTCCTGAAAATGGAAATTAAAAAAAACTCGGGCATGTGAAAACAATAATTTTTTCTAACTCAGGGATGAACAAACTTTTTAGGCCATGGCCAAAAATTGTAAATATATATATATATGAATAAATGATAGTAAAAAAATAAAAATACATGCTTTTACTGTAGATCGAACAAAAAATTTAAAATAAATTATAGTTTAAAAAAAACTAAAAACACGCTTTTATGGTTAATAGAAATAAAAGTAAAAAAAATACTTAATATAACAATAAAATAATTTACGAGAAAATTAATATCATTGTGGTAAAAGCGTGCGGTACTGTATACTAAATTTATACACTAACTCTGCACTTCGGAATAGAACTAGTAAGAAATTGTAACAATTGATATCGAGCACCCCCCCCCCACGCTTTTATCCCAATGAAATTAATTTCATTTAAAGCATTTTGTTCTGGTATTAAAAATTATTTTTTTACTTTTTAGTTCGATGAATCATAAAAGCGTGTTTTTTAGTTTTTTTAAACTATAATTTATTAGTATTAAAATTTTTTTAAAAAACCTTAAAGTGAGAAAGTACAATGCACGATAAAGAGGAAGACGGTAAAAATAACTTGGGATAGGAAATGTTGCTATGAACTTAATTTTAATCACTACTTATATATACCTTTCTTTCATCAATAATCATCATTTTTCGGATACTTTTATCTAAGAAAATAATTTTATTTTGATTTTAAAATAATTCAGCTTATATTAAATCTTTTTTATTTTTTTCGAAAATTTAGCCTATTTGCGGCAATTTTTTTTTAAAAATTTAAATATTTTTTTTTATTTCTACCATAAAACATCTTTTCTGTATAGGTAGGATTGATTAACTTATGTCTAATTGCCACAAATCTTTTTTTAAAAAATGGAGACATGGGGATTTTTGTGTAGTTTTTGGATTTGTGTGTGTGTTTAATACATTTTAAGAAAATATGCTAAAAGTAAGAAAGGAAAAATAAATTATTATTACTACAAATGGTAAAAATCGGCTAAAAATTTACAAAAAATAGCATAAACGGGGCCCATTCTGCATTAAAAGTTCACGAACAAATTTTCAATGTTTTAATTCTGATGTATTGCTATGATATTTATTTTTGAAATGGTCTTCAGGATAAGAGATATTTTAATTTTTACAGAAATTAGGTACCTTTATCTCATTTATTATATGAAATTGATTTAAAACAGAATGATAATATTCACATAGGGTACTATGATTGATAAATCTAAAGCTTAAAATACATCCACAATTATACAGAACATGCACAAAAATTTTAGTTAATTTTTTTCTAAACTCTATGACCAGTTACTCTCCCATTTGATGATTTAAAAAAAAACAAATTTGAAGTAGAACGCATTTTAAAGTATGGCTTCTTGCTTAAAGTATTCAACTACGTTAGGAACCGTGATTTTCAAAAGCGCATAAATGGATAATTTTCATGATATTTAGTGTCACTTAGATTAGAATATATACATAAAATTATTGTTCTAAGGACATTTTGTCAAACAAATTTTATTTAAATGTAATAATTTGTCAAAAAATTAACTTAGAATAATCTTTTTTCCAAATGTTCTCTTTTTGTGAAAAATGCTTCTATTAGAATAATATTTTGCCTGTATGTAGCTCAGACCACTGTTCAGAGGCTCAATTAGGATTTTTGAAATACATAACTCAAAAATGGGTGTATGCATATTTTACGACAACAGAGGGGATCAATTTTAAGAAAAAAATGCGAATAATTATTTCAAGTGGAAGTAACTCTGAAAATAATGTGAATTTTTCAAAAAATCTAGTTGAGCCTCTGTAGAGAGGTCTGAGCTATATACAGGCAAAATATTATTATAATAGAAGCATTTTTCACAAAATGAAAACATTTGGAAATAAGGTTATTCTAAGTTAATCTTTTGCTAAAATATTATATTTAAATAATTTTTTTTGTCAAAATGTCTATGAAACAATTTTATGCATGTATTCTTATATGAGTGACACTAAATATCATGAATTCCAAACATAGTCGAATACCTTAAAGTAACGGCATCTGCTTTTACTAAAATACTTGTGTATTTCCTCTAATGAACGGAAAAAATTAACTTGATACTTTTATAAAGCTAATAATGTAGCCCAGAAAACAAAGTCATTAAAAATTTGCAAAGTTTTGGTGAAATTCACAATTGTTGTGTAGTCGGATACCTTTAATAGTTTTCTTCGTCATATATCCGTGGTCCACCGTAGTATATATATATATATATCAAAGTGTATATTACTAAAGTTGTAATATACATTTGTGCATAATAATTTCTTTTTTAATTCCTTAACTGCCTCCGGAGCATATTTTGGTCACGCTCAACCTTGGCTTTAAGTTCCCTGGACGTATTTATACGTCTTTACGAAATATGATTTTTTTCCCTGCGCAACTATCATAACAACTAAGCGAAAGGTTTTGTAATTCAATAAAATTACCTTGACAGTATTTGTGTTAAATATACTTATTTCAGATAAAAATTTCCTTATTTTTGAGCCTGCCCCCCCCCTGATTACACCGTATTCTCATGTCTATGTGAAAAAATATGGCACTTTGGATCGAATAGTGTAACTTTTAATCTGCAGTTAAAGGGTTAAATGTGTTCAGATTATATGAAATATATTCTAATTAGAATTTAAATTATCGAAATTATGCTATGAAAGGATATTAATTCCTACCAAACGTTTCAGAAAACTGTATTTTCCTTAACACATTATGTTTTAATGCAATTTAACTTTTTAAATAAAATCTCTTTTTTAAAAAAAACTTCTAATTATATATCCACCTAGCTGGTATACCCGTTCTTCGCACGGGTGAACTCAAAAATTAAACAACACAGATTGAAGGAAAATTTAGTTTTCAATGAGTTAATTTTACGTGAATTTCAAATTAAACAAAAAAGGCTTTTTGCATATCTCAGCTAAACAAAAAAAAGAAATAAAAAAAACGCCTTAGTTAAATTTTAAGTATGTAGATCTAATAGCTGATAAAAAGGATTTTTATTTATAACCCCACGTAACACTCTTGAGGGTCGATTTTTGAAAATACCTCCTTAAGCTGATCTCTGCTCAGCAAAAGTAACACATTGTTAAAAGTTTTCTGTAATTAACGCTTAAAATAGTGTAAATAATTTATATCCGAAAGTGTAATACATTAATATTACTTTCTCTTGTATTTATTTTATGCTAAAATTTAAATATTTGCAAGCAACGCCGTTTCTTAAATTATAATGGTGATTTAATAAAAAACATAGCGAAATGTTACCGATAGAGTCATGTTGGCAAATGTCTAGCTACTTTCATAGCACGAGCTTTGTAAGACCCGCCGTGTAGGAGAGCGATGCACGTTAATACTTTCTCCACCGCATTATGATTTACTGCAGCTTTTTTCATAGAATATATTTTTCTTGGATCACAACATCGAAAATTAAGGGATATACATAAACAAAATACTCCAGTTTGGGAAATCTAATCCGTTAGTGCTAATAAATTAAATAAAGATATTTTTAAAATTAATTATATACATCTTTCACTTACAATAAATAGTCAAATCGTTTTCTAAGGCCTTCGTTAACATTTAAAAACATAAGACACTTAAATTTTGACATAAACTATTTTTTCAGGACAAAAATAATAATGTTTGCAATCCGTTGAAAACGCCGTCAGCTGAAAACGCATATCTGCTGCAAAACTGTTCATCTTTTCCACTAAAATATTCATCATAGAATCCATGATGCAATATATCTTGGAAGAGTGGATTTCAAAGAATATTCCTGCTAAGTATTGGTAGAATATTCCTTCTAAGTCAGTGTGGTGTAGTAATTAGGAGAAAGAGGGGGCAGCTCAGGTGTCGTCCACGTCACTTGACCATGATTCAAAATTACTTGGTCCGTTGCCAAAAGCCTTCGTGTAGCTGAACAGTGCGACGTTTATATTCACTCACTCACTCACTCAAAAAAATACAGTGTACAGTAGGTATAATTATTTTTATTCTTAAAAATGCAATATGCGTCTATTCAATTAAAATTATAGCGTTATAATTAACTACTAACCACAAACAAATTTTGAAAATTTGTCCAAATAATGCAGTGTGAAAGAGAAAGTTTATTTACTGCAAGTACCATAGGCGATAAAAGCATTCATTTTGAAAAAAAGGTCTATTTCCTAGTGCCAAATGTGCATAAGAAAATCATGAAAAAAAAATTCAAATAAAGAGAAATTTATCCCTTCAAAACTTAGTTTTATTCCGAAATAAAAAAAAAATAGGGATTATGCTGATCACATGAATTAATTAGAAGCGAGCGGTTTGCGTAGCCAAAACAAAAAAGGGTTTCTTCAAAAACAAAAGATAGATATATGCTGACGTGGGATTTTTTGCAGCACTCGCCAGAATTGCTTGCAGATGGCAGAATTTTTTCCTACTTACTTGATAAATATCGCTATATTTTGGACACTTCACACAATATCTTTATAAATTATAGCATATGCTATAAAGTATAGTCTATGTGCTATTCTGATGTATAAGCTATATTACTGTAGTTTCATTAAAATCCATTCAGTTTTTGCGTGAAAGACCCACAAACATCCTCACAAACTTTCTCATTTATAATATATATCTAAATTCCGTATTCACCTATTTAACATGATTTGTAAATTACACCAAATTTAAGCACCCGAGAACATACACAGCATATAATGTAGTTTAAAATATATTCCTAAGGGTTATAATTATTTGTTTACAAAATACCGAAGTATTCATGTGTTACATTTTGATATGCATTTGGTACCTCAGATATGAAATAGTTGAATGTATTTTCTCTAAAAAGTTCATCTGCGTGATTGTACAAAAAAGATAATATAAGTTGAACTCACACTAAGTCTGCTTTAAAAATAAAAACCTTTTACCTGGCTTGCATTTTTCATGAATGCTTGACAAAAAGTAACTTTTAAAACATAAAATCTTTCATATGCTTTCATTTAAATATTTATTAGGTTAGGTAAAGGATATTTTTAAGCAAATTAGTATTATTTGAGTTAAAAAAATTATAGTATAAACCCCATATTAACAATACTATTTGTTTATATAATTAGATTCATAAAACTTATTGAATATAGACGAAGTATTTTTTTAATTGCAGGCACAATCAATATGTGGGAAACATAGTTGAAAAACTAATCAATATTCATTTGTATATAGCAGCAAGATTTACTTTCCTATGCAGATAAGGTTACGCTGTTCATATCCACACGTGCTACCCTAACAAAATACAGGACCCTTCATGTTACATCACGCCGACATCCGTTGGTCTCAAGAAAAAAAAAGTATTCCATCTGCGAGCCGAACCTTGAGTGAAATTTAAGGTGTATAATGGGACCGCTGCACCTCAAGAGAATGGTGAAGGAGACTGCTGGAAACTCTCTAAAAGGGACGCTGTGTTTTTCCCTCCTGCATCAACAATAAAATATTCTGTAGTATTAAAATACTCAATAATTAGAATAACTTGTATCTAAATATAAAAATTTTAATTAATATCTGTAGCATGTTTCAGAATCATCAACGATTATGATTACCTGCAAGCCCATCTATTGAAGATTGGCCTGGCTGATTCACCGCTCTGCCCTCTCTGTAAATCCGAGCCGATGACTGGAGAGCATCTATCTGATTGCCCCACTCAACTTCATGTTCTCTCGCAAGACAACTGTGGAGTTCTTCCTGCTAGAGCGACATCTTTATATTGGACTGCATGATACCTTATGTCCTAGAGGACGTAGACGGGCGTAATTTTAAAAAATATATCTGAAGAGGTAATATATATAGGTCAGTAGTTTATATTCTTAAGACTAACGCTATTCATCCAGTTTCCTAAATAGTCACAATATTAAAGAATTTTAAAATTAATCAGATTCCATTTTTTAAAGGCAATTTTTATTTTTTAATATTATGTTTAAATATTATGTTTTT
Source organism: Trichonephila clavipes (assembly GCA_019973935.1). Classification (NCBI taxonomy): domain Eukaryota; kingdom Metazoa; phylum Arthropoda; class Arachnida; order Araneae; family Nephilidae; genus Trichonephila; species Trichonephila clavipes. The sequence goes on from BMAU01018720.1 coordinate 111,087, forward strand.
GAACACATACACACACAAACACATACCTTGTTACGCATTAAAATGTGCAGCTAAAATTTTCCATTATGAGTTTTTAAATGTATTTTAAATCACGTATTTTGTCATAGTCATTCGTATTTAAAATTCTAATATCTGACAATATATTTGTAAATTTTAAAATTGGATTTATACGAGATTTTTGAAAATGTACCTTTACGTAAATTTGTCCCATTTTTATACAGTTTTTTTCCCAAAACTTTTGCAAAGTTCAAAATAAATAAATTATTTTTAAAGAAATAATTTTTTTTCAATACATTCGTAAACATTTAAGCTCGAAATCGTTTAACTAAGAACAGTTATTAGGCCTAACGAGAGTATCTTCACAATTCTTTATTTCATAACATAGCACGGATATCAAATTATATGTGTACATTTTATTACCAAATCAAAATATATAAGTATACATTCAATCAGTTCTTATTCACGTTACTAAATATTTTCCACTTAAAATTCTATTGTTTCTACAGTTTAGTAGGGAAAATCAAATTTTCAATATAATCAAACATCGTAAAACCTTACTTAACTCTTTTCATCAATTTATAATTTCTCGTTTCTTTTCCCAGTTTGCTTGCACAATTATTCTTCGAATTGAAGAGATATTTTGCTAGAGCAGAAGTAGTAGACTTTTAACGAGATTTCTTGCAATTATCTTAAATTGCGAGATCTTCAAAATTCACGAGAAGGTGGATTAACGGTTAAGCTTCTTAATTGCATCTTTGAACGTGACTTCTCGGCAATTAGTTTAAAGTGTTCTTTTAAGAAGTTCTGGAGAAGGATGGCTCTTTTCTTTTTACGTTTGGTTTTTCTCATACATTTTGCCTCTTTTCTAATTTCAGCTCTAGTGGAATAATTAAATTCCGCTATACATCTTACGTGTTGAGCCTCGAAACGATGAAATAACCTTCTTTTTATTGAGTTAAATACATAGAATTCAATCATATCTCAACAAAATTGTATGTTTCTATTAATTTTATAATGAATCGTTTTATTGAGAGCAAATTATATAAAGATGGAAGATATTCTCTGAAAATAATACAAAAGCAGAAATTTATATTAATTTGTTTGCTTCTAATACAAGAACGAATAACATTACTTCATTTTTCGCAAAGAAAGAAAAATATTTCAAATAATTTCTTATTTGTTAAGATTAAACGAATTATCACTGAGAAAAGGAAGGTACTATAAAATTTCATAACTAAAAATTATAGAAAATTTTGGATGCTTATTCGTATTATAATAGTATAATATAATGCTACGATATAGTTCTACGTCTTTTAATAGTAAAAATAACGTTCTAAAAATTTTATTTGTGATCTGTCAAAAAAAAAAAAAGAATTGTATGTGAGTGTGTTAGCATCTATCAGCGATGTAGCACAAATTCAGAGAGACTCACATAAGATTTGGTGCGTTGAGACTATGGATCAAGATGGTGTGCATCTCTAAATAAATATTATTGAAATTCGATTAGTTTTTTTTTATATTAAATTCACTCTTTAAATGATTTTTCATAGTTTGAGTAATATGACGTTGGATGGTGTCACGGCTATCTTCGAAAGCAATAAAAAAGTGATTCACGTAGTTTTTTATCCAGGGTGGGGCTGTGAAATATTTTAATTATAAGTATATTTGCTCGTTCTTCGAAAAAGAATTGCAATCGTTTTCCGAACAAAAGACAAGACACACACACACACACATATATATATATATATATATATATATATATATATATATATATATATATATATATATATATATATATATAATATTTAAATATAACAAAACGATGGGCAGATTTATTTTAATTACAATAATAGTTCGCTTTCTATTAACATAGAAGACTGTATATGCAAAAACTATAATGATTTTATTGACGGTCATCATAAATATGTAGTTACTGGCAACTTAGACATAATCAATGATAAAATTTTAAGGGATATAATGTGTAAAGGCACTAGTTTCAGAGAATGACTGTTTCTAATAACAACAATTCTGTTAAAACACAAATTAATAAAGATATTGATAATTTTATTACAAAATCTGCAATTAAATATGGACTACCTATAGAGGCATTTGATGAGGATAAGTACAATATTTTAAAATACCTTATAAAATTTAACTATAATTCTCATTATGAATTTACTTTTAAAGATATAAAACAGAAAAGTTATGAATTACAAAAGAATTTTATCATAGATTACATTGATAAAGTACCTGGTAACTATGCTGTGATTTGTAAGTATTTTTATTATAATATGCTTAATGAACACTTTTTAAATAATGAATCTTTTAAAAAAATAATTTGTCACATAATGAAATTAGTAATCGTATTATTGCTTTTTATAAAAAATTAGGTTTTTGTGTTCCTAAAATTAAGTATCCATATATATTTTTAACAGCAAAATTCAATAAAAGTCCTGTTAAATTTAGAACTGTGACAAATGGTTTTAAAACATATATTACTACTGCAGGCAAATTACTTCATAATATTTTACAAAACTTTATTAATCAGCAATGTAATAAAGCTATAATTAAAAATAGTAAAGATATTGTAGATTTTTTCAAAAATAAAAAAATGTATTCAGTTCATAGTTATGACTTTGAAGATCTTTTCAATTCCATTGATATCAATGATATTATTAAAGTAAATTTAGAAAACCACAGTATTTATAATCTTAATATTAATTTTAACAAATTTAAAACTCTCATAGATTTTGTCTTAAAAGAAAATTACATTAACTTTTTTTTTAATGGTTCATTATATAAACAATAAAAAAGACTGCCACAAGGTGACCCAGCAAGTAATAATTTGGGTAATTTATATTTACACTTTTATGAATATAATTATATTATTAATAATGACTATTACATTTTTTTAGATATATTGATGATTTAATTATTTTTGGTAAAAATGATAAATTAAATTCAAATATTAATTTTTATCCGGCTTACCTAAACTTAAATAAAATTAATAATAATCCAATTCAAACTAATTACTTAGATGTAACATTGTATATTAAGGATTTGAAATTACATTGTAATATTTATGATAAAAGAGATGCCTTTAATTTTAACATTCTTAAAGTGACTTACTGGAATTCAAATTTATCAATATCTATATATAGAAATATTATTTTTAACTATATTTATCGCAATAATGTTTTAGTTAGTGATAAAGCTAATATTTATTTAAACATTAATAACTTTATCAAACAATGTATAGGGCATGGATATCCTGCTCACTTTCTTCACAATTATATTTCTAATAGTTCTTAATGATATACAATTTGTATTAATAACTTACTGAAGTTATGGTTTTTTTTAATTTTTTAAAACTAATTATACAATTATTAAAAAGATGACGCCACATGCTTTATAATTCAATAATATTTAAATATTTCTAGGATTCATTTACATTTTACACTAATATTTAAATCAATATTTATTTATGATTTTTTAAACGTACATATATATATAAACTTTATATTTTTCTATCATAATTTAACTTTATGCGGAACTGTTTCCCCTCTCTTGTATTTGGCGGGAAACATAACCAGTTGATACACTCCCGAAGTAACTCTTACTATCTACGTTTTGCATCGTTTTTAAATATATAATGTGAATACTAGTAGGCTATAATTTTATAATTATATTTTATTAGTTTAATGATTTTATTATAATGTTTAAATTCCTCCAAGTGTTATTCTTTCCTTTCCTCTTGGTACGTAGTATGGCAAACTACAGGTGAAGGTTGGGCAGCCCTAAACTCTTGTTTAAACCTGCAATCTTAGTTCCTAAGACCAGGGGTTTGTTATAGTACTACTGTGCCTATTTCTTCCTATTTAGTATAGTTATCTTATGTTCTAACTATCTGTGTATCTTTATGTTTTGGATTATTTATATATATATATATACATAAATATACATACATATACATATATATATATATATGTATATATACATATATATACATACATATACATATATATATATATATATACATAAATATATATACATACTACATACATATACATATATATATATATATATATATATATATATATATATATATATATATATATATATATATATATATATATATATATATATTAGAATATTTTGGTTGTCAAAATATCGTCATCACTTTCAAATTCCCTCACTTATATTTCATTTTCTATTTTTTTCGAATTGAGACATAAACTTTTAAAATTATCTCAAGAAACCATACAGGGTTGTAATGGCTCTATCTGTGAAAGTCCTACTAATCCTCTTGGGGTAAATTTTTCTTTTTAACTGTATATTCTATTAAAACATTCTCCCGATAAAGAAGACTTGAATGGTTCAAAAAGTTGTTCTATTCAAGCGTTGACATTTAGGTACGCGATGTTAGTTAATGGATAGTTGTAAGAGGGTCGACTATTGATAACTGGAGAATAATTTATAAAATTCAGCCTAAGAATTACTACTGTAGGACGTACAATAAAGAGAGATAATTGAGGGGAATTCTAGCGTAGTGCCCCGAAACTAAGTGCAGTAAATTATACTTAAATGTTAAGTATCCTTAAGCCGTGTGTTCTTCTAATTAGTTACTTAATGTATTTCCTACCCTTAGTTGTAAGGATTAAGTCAAAGGGATAATAAATGTGAGTTTTAAACTGGTTATGACTGGTCTTTACTCGCGCCCCCAAACACAAACAGCCTCTAATCGGTTGTCACAGGGGTATTCTAAAATAAAGGGATAAGTTTCGAAGGGTTGTTGAGCTTCCTAAAAAATGTTTTGTAATATATGGGTGGAAGTGCCACGTTCAGGTACGAACAGAAAAAATAACACATTAATGAGTATACTTAATGAAGTATTCCGAATAAAAAATGTTAAATTAGTTTTAGAAATTTTCTTCACCAACCACCATGCATGCTTGGCGATCTTTTGTGCACGATTGACTGACAATATTGACGATAGTTGAAGGCAGCAAAGTGGCGTACTAGGCACATAAATCCTGGGTTTATGGAACTATTTCAAACAGAAATGAAAGTTTTAACATGGAATTGGAATACTTGATGAATCAAAAAAAAAACTGATTTGACCCTCTCAGTTACATTAAAAACTTCCAGCATTCAATAACCTCAAAGTACTCAGTTGGCTGATCCAGAATTTTTAAAACCTGGTAAGGTGTGGATATACTATTAGGAGTTGTAGTATTTTTCAAAATTTTACAGTACGAAGAAATGCAAATCATTGAATCTATTATTCTACAAAGCTCAGTTTTTGGGTTTTTAGTTATGGAAAAGCTTCCAATTAGCCAACCAATTAAAAGTTGTTTTTTTATCAAGGAAAGAGGTAAATTTAGAGGATTTGATTTCTCGGTTTTGTGAAATGGAATCTGTTGAGGAAGTGAAGGAATTAAAAAATAAGAATGAACTTTTTTGTGAAATTCATTTTAAAAACACATTTTCTAGAGATGAGACGGGTCGTTATATTGCAGATATCCCATTCAAGGAAGATCCCACAAAACTAGGTAAATCTAAAGAGACAGCTTGGAGACGCTTAAATGCACTTTGGCACCGACTCTTCAGAAATCCTCAACTTTGTTCGTTGTATCAAAAATTTATGCAAGAATATGAACAATTGGGCCATATGACAAAGGTTAAAGAAGATATTGAACCCGACACAAATTATTATAAACCTCATTACGGTGCTTATCGTCCAGAGAAAAGTAGTACAAAATTAAGAGTAGTATTTAAAGTTTCGTGTCCTACATCTAATGGCAGATCCCTCAATTCCTTACAAGATAACAGTGGAATAATTCAAGATAAACTGTTTTCGATTATAATTAGATTTAGAAAACCACCTATTGCAATTAAGGCTAATATCGAAAATACAGTCACTAAAAAAGTATTGGGACACACTACCAGTTCATATATTTTTTATTGTAATATTTTACTTAAACATAAAAATGAAACCAAAAATAAGAAACAAATGTTATTTTGGTAAATACAAATAATAATAATTGAATAAAACTCATACATTAATGAAATTATGGTTAAAATTGATAATAAAAGAAATCGAGTTAAAAAAAACGTGCTCAAAAAAGGTATTGGGACACTTCCTAATAAATTAAGAAAACCAATCCAAATTTAGAAATTAATATCTTATTGGGCAACCCTTGCTTTTTATGACCTCTCGAAGTCTATTTGGAATATATTGGATCACTTTTTGCAAATCGATTTATCGATTTTGGTCCACTATTTGACCAAATATGTTCTTAAATCCTGCTTGTTAGAAATTTGGTGCTCATATATAGTTTTTGCTGTAAATAATCCCATACATTTTCAATGTGAATAAGGTATGGGCTTTGTGCAGGAGTCTTAATAACACTAGGATAGTGGTAGAGGACCCATAATTTGCAAATATCTGAAGTGTTTTTCGGATCATTATTTTGGTATGAATTAAAATGTCCGGAGATTCCCAGCTTGCCCACACTTTGCATTAAATTTCGCTTGAGAATGTCAAGATATAGACATTTTTATTCATTATACCATCAATAAAATGTAAGTTCTCGACTCCAGATCTTGCCATGCAAGCTCAAACAATTTTACCCACTCTATAATTGACAGTTGGCCGTGAATTTTTGACATGCATTGTTGTACTTGATTTCCGCCAATCTTTTTACTTGCCATCCGATCCAAAAATATCATATTTACTTTCATCAACAAACTTAACATTTTCCCAATATTCTGTTGGCTGTCTTACATGCATTTTAGCAAATGCCAACCTAGGTTGTCTATTTACTTTGCTAATGAAAGGCTTTCTTTGAGGTACTCTTTCATGATACTTATGTTTTCTTAAAACATTTCTGACAGTTTCAGGATTTACTGATTTCCCAAACCTTTTACATTGTGAAGTCTTTTTTACTGCTCTAGTTCTTGGATTAATGTGTATATTTGTCTTAAAATCTACCCCTCTTCAGGTTCATTAAATATCATTGGATTCCCTGATCATTGCTTGTTTTCAAAACTATTTGTTTTCTTGAACTTGTCAATGATGTTAAAAACAATAGGATTACTCGATTTTAAGGTTTTTCCTATTCAGCGAACTGATTTTCCTTCTTTCTATTGATTTATTACAAGATTTCGCACACCAACCGATATATTCTTGATCCTCGTCATTTTTTCTATAAATAATGTTATCTGTTGAAACGCGTTCATGTTTAAACTTCTAGACTAAAACAGTGGTGTTAAATTAAATTATATTAATACGTTGTATATTTGTTAAATTTCTCATTTCAAAAGTGTCCCAATACTTATTTGACTCCAGTGTACCTTTAAATTATATTTGAAAAGCTAGATACAATTATAATTCTATAATACTAATAAACTTATCCTTGTATACTGTACTCCAAGTGTTAAAATATTTCTTTATTCATTTTGTTTTTGCTTTATTGTGATATTTTTATAAATGACTTAACAGTTATGCATGTCAAGTGTCCCAATAAGTTTTTGAATGACTGTATGTACAGAATAATTCTAATCACTCCATCTCAAAGAGGTAATATGCGGATCCTATGCAAGAGCGATAAAAATGATCCAGTTTCAACATAGAGACTAAACACTGTTGCTTATGGAACAAACAGTGCTCCCTTCTTAGACACTAGAACTCTAAATCAAATTACAATTGATAACCGAGAAAAGTATCCAGCAGCTGCAGAAATTTTAGAAATTGATTTCTATGTCGACGATTTTGTGTCAGGTGCAAACAACATTGAAACTGGAAAAGAAATTCAGAAACAGCTCATTGAATTACTCAATTGTGCTAGTATGAAGCTTCATAAATGGTCATCAAATAGTAAAGATATGTTGCAAGAACTTCCATATGAAGCCCAGGAATATCATTTTGATCCAAACGAAGGAAAAGTAAAAAATGTCGGGTTGATTCGGAACCCGAAGTATGATACTTTCGAATTTTCAATTATTGATCCAACCAACAACTCAGAGTAGACAAAGAGGTCCATCTTATCATACATTGCTAGAATCTTTCATCTGATGGGTCTGTTAGGCCCTGTCATTGTCACTGCAAAATTATTCATGAAAAATCTTTCGTTAGTCAAGAGAGATTGGGATCAGCCCTTATTAGAAGATGAAATACGAAACTGGAGGAAATTCGTTTTCTCCCTAAAGGGTTTTTAGAGGAATAAAGGTACAACGTTTTGTTCTTATTGAAAATTGCAAGTCCTTGGAACTGCATGGTTTTTCAGATGCCTCTGAGAAGGTCTTTGGTGCATCTATTTATCTTCGTTGCACAAATCCATCTGAACAGTCAGCGATGAGGTAGGTTGCTCTGTAGTAAAAGTAGAATAGCTCCCATCAAACGTATCAATATTCCACATTTAGAACTCTGCGCAGCTAGTTTATTATCAAAACTTGCGAAAAAGGTGATAGCATCTTTAAAATTGGAGTTTGATGGCGTATACTTATGGACAGACTCAAAGATTGTGTTGGGATGTTTCTCTCTCCAGACTGATCCCTGGCTGTTAAAAAAATTGTAGGGAACAGTGTCACAGATACAAGTATTTACAAAATCATATTCTAGGCAACACATCAGATCAGAGTAAAATCCCAGTGATTTGGTGTCAAGAAGACTTAGTGCTGACAATCTTGGGAACTGTGATGGAAAGGTCCAGAAACATTTTGTTATTCTCTTCCCCATAGTGAAGTAACTTTAGATTCTAAAAGTGATGATTTTTCCAAACAACTGAAGAAGGACTTTGAAAGAACTCTAAAACTGACGTTAAACTCTGTTATTTTTGATAATTGGTTAAATTTAACTAATAATTATTTGAAACTAATTCATATTTTTAGTTTCGTTTTAAGGTTTGCTAGGAATAAAAAGAACCCCACAGTGAGCGCATGGGACCTTTAACTTCAGAAGATATTACAAATGCTGAGCAATGATTCGTTAGAAGAGTTCAGGTAAGAGAATTTTCCGGGGACTTTAGAAAGCTTGAAAGAAGTGAGCCAGTTTCGAGAAATAGTAAGCTGAAATCTTTAAATCCATTTATCCATGGCAAGGGAATAATTCGCGTAGGAGGTAGATTGGGCAATTCTGAATTAGATTATGGAACAAAATATCCTATTGTCTTACCAGCTAAATCCAAATTTATGTATATTCTAATGTTACATTTTCATAACAAATTTTATCATCTTGGACCACAGTCCCTTTTGCATCGTGTTCGACATCGGTTCTGGCCCATAAGTGGCATAAATCTTGCAAGGAAAATTGTTCATGAGTGTGTTATTTACTTTAAAGCCAAACCCCGTGTAGAAACTCAGATTTTGGGAACTCTTCCTGAAGAGATAACTACATCGTCTCTCCTTTCTGAAATCATGTAGAAGTAGATTTCAGTGGCTCTTTTTTTAATAAAGAACAAAACACAGAGAAGGAATATTTTGCACAAAGTATATATTGCTATATTTATATGCTTTGTCAGTAATGCAATACATATTGAATTAATTACAAACCTTACTTCCGAAGCCTCCATTGCTTGACTTAAAAGATTTTTTGCGAGAAGAAGCAAAAGTGCTTTTATTTATTCAGACGATGCAGGTAATTTTTGGGGGCTAATGTTGAACTCAAAAGGCAATTTCAATTAGTTATGAATTCAAACGAACAGATTAACTCGTTTCTTTCTTCGGAAGGTATTTCATCGAAATTCATCCCACCTAGGTCACGAAATTTTGGAGGTTTATGAGAATCATGTGTCAAATCTGTAAAGTATCACTTACGCTGTGTTGTGGGAAACGCCCGTTTGACATATAAGGAACTCTCAACAGTTTTAGCTCAGATTGAAGCAGTGCTTAACTCGAGACTATTTCGCCTTTGTCATCTGATCCAAACAACTATCAGGCTTTGAATCCGGTATATTTTTTAATTGGCATCCCTTTACGCGATTCCTGAACCAGACTTGTTAAACAGAAGTGTCTCGGTGGCAACTAACTACAAAACTGTGCATGATATTTGGCAAAGATGGAAAGGGACTATTTAAGTAATCTTCAACAGTTGTTGAACAGAAATGTTGCTATAAACGACATGGTCCTTATAGTAAAGGATAATATCCCACCATGTAAATGAAAACTAGATAAAATTGTAGAAATAATTTGTGGCACAGATGGTAAAGTAAGAGTAGTTTTAATAAAAACTGCCACAGATGCTCTGAAACGAAGTGATTCTAAAATATATGTGCTGCATATTGAAAAAACTGATTGTAATTAATTAATCCTTCATTTTTATATTGTATGTCCTTATATTGCATTTCTAAATTGTATGTTTATCATTTCTTTGTAAATTGTAATCAAATCTTTAACTAATTGTTTGTTTTAAATGTTGTATAAATTGTTGAAATCTATATTTCAAGGCCGGGCTGGAATGTTAATGCCACCTTTAACATTTATAATTTAATGTCAATTGAGCGAGTGCCAAGGGGCCCGTAATTTGGGTTATAAGAAATGTTTTGGAGTGAAAATCCAATTGTAGCTCAGGCTGCAGGCCGAACAGACGTTAAGTCTTAATGTCAGTAAGGTTTTTAAATTCATTAAAAGGAATACAGTCCATTGGTTTTATTGATTTGAATTTATTCGTGCCTCTCCATCCTTCAGATCATTAATTAATATCCATTGAAGAGCAAAATTAATTCCAGCAGAATCCTTCGAGTCCTTCCTTATCCTTCGAATATCAAACTCAAGGATAAGTTCAACAAAGAGTAAATGATAGTTTAAAGAACTAAAAAAACAGGCTCTTATTGTAGATCGAGCCAAAAAAATGAAAAATAAATTAGTTTTAAAAAAACTAAAAAAACTCACACACTTTTATAGTGAATCGAACTAAAAAGTAACAAAAAATTCTTAATATAAGAATAGAATGATTAACGAGAAAATCAATGCCATTATGGTAAAAGCGTGAGTTTCTCTATATTAATAGTTATTATTTATTACTAGTTGTTGTTGCTGTTGTGGCTAGTACCACCTCTCTGACGTAGTCAGAATGAGGCCCACGAAATTCTTCGTGGCAAGGGGCTAGAAGTGTGCCTGGCGTTGGCCTAGGCTTTGAGCACCATACAGGTGACAGTACGAATCAGCTCAGCGATATTCCCCAAAGGGACGATAGATGGCAGCACCACCTATCTCCACCTCCACAATTTTGCCATGGGACTAGAGGGGAGGGAAATATTCTCCAGCCCTTGCACTCGTGATTCAGCTCACAAGACTTTCGGACCCACTGATTTAACGAGCACGTACTCCGTGTGTACTCGGATAGTATTTGGTGGCATCGGGCACCGAACCCAGTTCTATACCGAAATGCTGAGTTAGTGTAAAGATGTAGTAAAAAGCAAATGCCACGCTTTTGCTACAATGACATTAATTTTCTCGTTAATCATTTTATTTTTATATTAAGAATTATTTTTTTACTTTTCAGTTCGATTCACTATAAAAGCGTGTTTTTTAGTTTGTTTTTTTAAACGAATAATTTATTTTTCCTGTTTTTGTCTTAAAGTATCACTTCTGACCATATATTCCTCACAAAAATTGTTGATTTTGGCGAGCTCTACAAACCCTCAAAATTTGGCCCATTATTTTAGAATCATTGTTCATTGGAACGTAACGGTTCATAATTATTCTTTTAACTGTAGTCCTGTCTCAAACAAACCTAATCCAACATTTTCACCTAAAAAGGAACAAATTCATATTTAAACATTTTTGACGTTTCTTTCTTCAGTCACCACATTGTTTGTCCTTGATTTTTAAAGTTCAAAGTCAGATCTTACAATGGGAGCGCGTATAATGTTTGCGACAAAAATCAACTGAAACTCTCTACATCCCGAAATTTCTTAGGAATAGCTGTATTCACAAGAATCAAAACTTAGAGGCATTGTTGAGAATTCGATTTGGATTTTCGAAGTGTATTTTGTTTAAAGGAAGATGTCTGGGATTTTTAAATGTACAGAAATCGTGATTCCTTTTAGAGATGATCTTCTTGCGGAAAATTCTAACTATTTGATTGCAACTTATTTTTTTAAAATTCAAATGGATTACGAAAAATGTTTGAAAGATTCATTGAAAAATACAGAAATGTTTGAGATTGTTTATTGCACATTAGTCGAACCTTGCAATTTGTTAAAAAAAACTAATTGTTAACGAGTGTGCGGTAATATTTTGATTAGTTTAAATATTACTCAAATCCCTTTCTATAAAAATAAAGAAACATTTTTTAAAACTTAGTTTGATGAGTTAAAGAAGAACATTTTTAATAGCGATACGTAACGGGTCCATCCGTGCGTTTACGAATCCTCTTGGATAAAATAATCTTTTAAACTGTGATTTCAGTTGAGAACCGCCTTCTGTGGAGAAAACTTGGTTTTAAGTAAAACAGAACTTCTATTTAAGTGCTGGTCATGGAATAGGGGGGATGGGAGTTGAAGATTGAGGTAAAAGAAAAAATGGTGTTAGTGACCGGGGGTCGTATAGATAATTCAAATATGAACGATTAATCAAGTGTGAAGCATCAAAACATATCTGGGGAATTAATAATATGTGGTATTTAATTTCAAATACAAACTGAAATAAACCTATCAAAACGAATGGAAAAATAGCAGTGTCTTTGTTGTCTTTTATCTAGCTGTAGTGCATAGCTGTATCTATGCACAAATTCACAAATTCCTAATAGTTTATAATCCTGCCATATTTAATTACAATTGTAGCGGTAACTACATAAGCTAAATCTCCCACATTTGTGACCCGGAAATGATTTGAAAACACAACTTTCTAATATATCGTGGCATCTACCCGTTAAAAGAGCATCTAAACTCGCTTGACGCGACAGCAAAAACTCACAGGTTTGCTATAACAAATATCTCGCCCGTTCGCCTATATACCAACTCACTGGTGGTGGTGAGCACTGTAGTGGTAACTACATAAGCCAATAAAAACCTCCAGACAGTAGTGAAGACTTTTGTCTAGTTGTCATGTTACACGGCTACGAAACCGAGCGTTGAGTTTATATAATCTGCACGATGATGCGGTGATGAAATTATTGAATCTCCAGGTCTAATAAGTGATCTCTCAGAACAGTTTTTTCCCCAAGAGACCTCTTACACAGAATGAAAATTGATTCATTTTAACCGATTAAAAAATACCAATTGTCTTCTATTTTCTTTTTGAACAATTCCTTGTAGTTGAAACTGTCTTGTATAAATTATCGTGCTGTGCATTGCATTATCACTTTTACATTTTTATAACTCTTGGATTTCTGTACAGCATAAGGATGCTCGCCTCTGTATTGCTTCATTAGAAATAAAAAAAACATATATTTATACTTCTTAAGTTAATGATATTATTTAAGGAATGTTAGAAATCTAAAATCTTATTTTTTTTGACGATTTGAGATATTTACATTTTAAAATCGTATAGATTTTAACCTTACTAAAAATAGCTTACTTTAATCTCTTGGTTAATTAGAAGCCCTTAAAACATATTTTTAAATAATCGTTGAAACTGGGCCACGCCCATTTCAATGGTAAAAAATGTAAACAAAGTACTTCTTTTTTGCTTAAAATGTGTCTGAACGTCTGATATAAACCAAAACATATATCTTTTATTGTAAATTGAGCCTTATTTTTTATTGTAAATTAGAAGTCCCACTGTATACATTAAAATTAATTTATCTCAAAATATAAATTTTGATGTTCGATGTATCTTTTATGAGAAACTACTGTTCTCAGGTATGTGAAAATTTTATGATAAGTTTATAATGATAGCTAATATATACTGAACTGAACTTTTTGTAAAAAATTCAAAAAAATAATTTTTTACAAATTTTTTGTGTGAAAAATGGGTCAAATTTTGCAATGTTTGATAAAATATTTCAAAAATTATAAAAACATTTCAAAATTAGCTAAAATCTCTTATCAGTACAATGAGAAAGGTGTACCTTAATTGTATGAAAAATTTGAAGCATTTGCATACAACAGATTTTGAGAAAAGCTACATCGAAAACAGCTAATTTAACATTGTCAGTATATAGAGACAGACAGGTTTCCAACTCGGCTTAAATAAATGAAACTTAAAATAGGTACTCAATCAATTTTTCTGAAAAGAAATGTGGGTCAAACATATTTATTTCTACCTATCAAGAAAAATTATCAAAATTTCATTAGAGAAATATTTTAGTCATAACCATGTATATTTCCCTACTTTTGATTTCCAAAGTGTTATCTATCTAATACAGTGCTTCTCAAACTTTCAATACTGGCGCCCCCCTTTTCAATCACAATTTTATCGCGCCCCCCTTATACATAATAATTTACTGAATGCAATAATAATGCACTTTTACGATAAAGCAACAATATTTATTATAAACCGTACAAATTCATGACATAAGTATTAAATTTTGTATATGTTACTTTTAAGCAAAAAAAAAGTTAAGTAATAGGATAATTACTAAGTTATTTTTCCTTTCTCTGATTTTTAAATTGGAACATATTACAAAATGCGGTGGTTGCTTAGAAGACAAAATATAGATATCAGCTAAATATAGAAAATGAACTCAGAGGGTCAATTTCTTATCTTAAAACTCCTTTCAAAAACTTTGCTCTGTAAGAAATTAATTAGTCATAAAATACTCTGTGCACCACTCATACATTAAAAGCAGTGTTTCTCAAACTTTCAAAACTGGTGACCCAATTTTCAATCATAATTTTTGTCTCGCCCCCTTGTACAACAATAATGTATTTACTGCAATAAAAATGCACTTTGAGAGAGAGACGCTAAAGTTACAATTACAATACGATCTTAATTATAAACCGTACAAATTAATACGATAAGTATATTAAATTTTGTGTATATGTAACTTTTAAGTAATATATAAATATATATATTTTTTAAGAAAATTACTTAAAATATATATATTACTTAGAATTATGTTATTTTTCTTTCTCTAATTTTTAAATTGGAACAGATCGCAAAATGATGTATTTATTTAAAGATTTATTTCCTTCAGCATTCATTTCTCAAAGTACAAATGTCATTAGAAAAATAGTCTAGTCAATGTCGCTCTCTATCATATCCATCACATCTGGCATTATAGGGTACGTTTGCGTGAGTCTGGGGAACCTATCGGACGTCTGCGCAAAACATGTAAAAATGCTTCTCGTACGATTCCAGTCAGTTTTGGTCGACTCGATACTCCTATAGCTACCGAATCTAGCTTGAATGTACATTTTTTTTAATTTCCACGTTAATTGTAATTCACGGTAATTAAGTATTTACGGCAGTAGATTAAAACAATATCATACATACATTTTTAAGTCGTAAGCAAACATTCGACCATAGTAAAGAATCAACAAGTACACAGAAGAACGAGCATGGTTCCGAAAATAAATCAAGGCGATCTTCTCAAAAATACTTAAATTTTGGATTTACCACTACTGAAGTAAATGATGGGAAAAAAAACCAGCTCGATATGTGTTAAAACTTACAAATCTGTAGAACAATATGTGAAAGTGTTTTTTAAAACATGTAAAATCATTTAGCTATGTTGGCAAAGAATTTTAAAAAGTATTTTCTGGATGAGGACAGCTTGGTAGCAAGTTACGAGTGGATTAGGGATCTATTTCAAGATACTCCAAAAGGGCTCTCAACTTCCGAAGAAGAAATCTTCATAGATTTCACATCCAGTGAAAAATTAAAAGGAAATTTTGTAATAAATCGCTCTTTGAATTTGGGGTAGAGGTGGATGAGGAATTATCTGTACTGAAAACAAAGGCACTTCGTATACTATTACCATTTTCAACATCCTACCTTTTTCAAACCGGATTTTCTGCAGTAGATGCCTTGAAGACAAAATATAGATCTCAGCTAAATATAGAAAAATAACTCTTTAAGTGTCAATTTCTGATATTAAACCTTCCTTTGAAAAACTTTTCTCTACAAGACAAGCCCGTGGAAGTCCCTAATAATTATTAAACTTGTTCTTAATTTAGTAATAAGATTGATTGATTGAATATTAACGTCGCACTGTTCAGCTGCACGAGGGCTTTTGACGACGGACCACTTAATTTTGAACCATGGTCAAGTGACGTGGACGACACCTGAGCTGGCACCCCCCTCTCCTAACTACCACACCACACCCACGGGAAAACGTTTCAACTCTCAACAGATTTAACGTGCATCGCTGCCCTACACGGCGGGTCTTTAGTGGTACTGGGCTCGAACTCGTGACAAGGCAAACCACGATCCGATACCTATACCACTCGGCTACCGCGGCCAAATTCAGTAATAAGAAATTATTTATAAAATACCTTCTTCAGTACTGATACATCAAACGTATACTGGCTGAAACACCGACTCTTCGCACGAGTTAATTTTTTAAAAAAAAAAACATTATTCTTGATATAATAGCTGAACTGTAAGGAGAGTAAAACTGTGTGCACGACATTGTATACAAAAATGTAAAATGATTTTTTTAGATAAATGCTATAATTGTAAATAACTGTTTAAAGAACTGTAATTTTAAACCTCACACAATTAGCATTTAGAATTAATGTTAAATTATGAAAAAGAATATAAAATTCCGATGAAGAATAATTGTGTTACTTTTTAACATTTAAAGCGAGAAGACTTCAAAATGTTTTAACCGGGAGCAGGCGCGTACTCGATACTAACATTAATGGTAGTTGCGGGGGGAATCAGTCACCCCAATCATTTGTTTAGAATTATTTTTACTGTACACGATACAAATCGGAATTCTAGGGAATATTTTAATTTATAGAAAGTATACTTACCTTCTTTCAAGGACTATTCAATTCTTTGATGATTTGAGAAAAAATCCAATAAAACTGAACTAAAATGATTCAAAAGTACAATACCATAATAAAGGACGCAAATTTAGACACTTTTCAATTATCCTACAGAAATGTTAAATCAATCAATTCTTTTCCAAATATCGCAAAACTCAATTGTTTAGAATTTCCCTAAGCAAACGCATAAAAGAGATGGGAGGGAACTAATATTGATAATAAACATACCATAAGATTGAAGGTCAATCAAATGATTAGCAAACGTACTATGCAGCCTGGCTGAAAAGTGAATCATGACTTCCTTTTCTTTTTCTACAACTAATGTACAGTATTTCAATAATAATTACAGTGGTGAATTGTTTATCTTCTTAGAATTTTTCTCAGGGTCTGGGTTTCGCTTTTTTCTTTTAACGAGTAATATTTAATGTTAAAACGTAATAAAAAAATCTCTCATTGAGGAAATACAGCAAATAAAACAAAATGTTTTTTTTTTCTTTAATTTGGTTTTGAGATCAAAGATAACTATTTGATGACGGAAAAAAGCCAGATAATAAACATAAATTATGTCAGTGTTGTTGTGTGTATTTTTTAATTATGGAAGAAAGCATTTTGTTTTACTTCTCTTTCCGGTTATTTTTTTAAAAAAAAAAATCTTTAAATTTTCGATACGCTCGCGCCCCCCTTGTAGGGTCATCGCGCTCCCCAGGGGGTCGCGCCCCACACTTTGAGAAACACTGATCTAATACCTTTTTAACATAATCAATACATAATAATTTTGTGGAAAAAATAATTTGAAACAGCAATAACTCGCACTTTTTGACAGTTTATTTTAGCTCTCTGCCCGTCACCTGGACTCTAGCAGGTCGATGAGCATAAAAAAAACAAACTACGCAGTTGATTTATATTTAATAATAAATCTATATATATATATATATATATATATATATATATATATATATATATATATATATATATATATATATATATATATATATATAGTAACATGAAAATATGAATTTTTTTTCTTAAAGTACTTTTAATAAATTTTTTAACGTTAATGTCATATTTTGCTTTGATTAAATAATTCATATAACTCTAATTTCGTTTCTGTTTATTATATTACTGATATATAATTGCTTGGTTTTATAAGTTTTGTTGCAAAAGTTGGCATCATTTACGTCAAGAATCTCGATGTGAGAATTCTTCAGTTGACAGATAAAATTCGACCTGATGTGTTTTTGACAAGTAATAGAAAAAGCTTCTAATAATTGATTTCATAAGATTTTTTTTTATTTCAAAGATTTGTTTTTAAATGTTCTTACATGTGAATATGTGTTCTTGTTTGTAACTTGTTAGTTTTAAATAAAATAAATAATATAAAAAAATTTAATCAATTTCTACTTAGGTCAACAAAGACAAATTTCATGTTAGTTTTTTTATTATTAAATAATTACAATTAATATAAATATGTATATACATAGGACATAATCACACTATTAAATGGCAAAATAGAAATCGTTTTTCTATTTTCCCCCCTATATATACTGCTGGACACTTATTTTTGTGTTTTCATTCATACATCACATTTTCTCAGAACCCTTTCTATATAGGGTGTTGAACTATTTGTGTTTGTTTAATACAATTTAATTATAAATTAAATTTAATTATTCCAATAAAATAGTACAGTAAAAAGAAATCTTATCCTCAGAAATGAGGCTATCCCAGGTGCGATTCGAACCGATGACTTTTGGATTAGAAGTTCAACGCGCTATCCATTGCACTACAGGGACACAACAAGCGATTTTCCTTTTTATATGGGGTGTTGGACTATTATTTTTATTTGTTATTTATCCATGAATTAAGTTAAATTAATGAATTAACATTTGAAAAACTTTATTAACATCAAGTGTCATCCCCTATAAGTTTAAAAAAAAATTTGAACTTGATTGGATGGATAGAAAGTATTTTATTAACGATTGAAAATTTAAACAAGGTATGTATAGAGAGAAAGTGTGTTTGTGAACTAATAGAGACATTGAAAAGAAAAAGTTTATTCAATTTCGAATTGATTATTTGCACCATATTTCGAACACTGAATCAACGAAGCATAAACGCAATTAGGTCAACTTTAAAATGGTACAAGTAATAAAATATACCTTTACATCAACCTTCAACACTGAAGATGAAAATATTATTTAAATTACTCAAAGAGAAATATCATTTTCCAGAAATAAAAACAAAAGTAAGTAATGTTTTCGTAAGGAAAATGCAATTATCTATAAGAAATAAACTTTACTATACTCTGCTCGCTGAATTAATTATAAGCTTGGTGACTTCAGCTATAAAAGTATGTTTAATTAAGCGAAATGAAAGAACTTAGCACTTGAGCTCGACTGCACGCGAAAGAATGACGGAAGAATTAAGATTCTCAATTTTGCGGGGCAAAACTCTCATTTGCGATAATAATTTAATTTCGGAGTGAAAATTATAATGGGGATGTTATTCAACTTTCCCGAATGAAGTGTTAGTACGTAATTATCTTATATATACGAAATTATTACTTTAATAATATTTTGTAACATTTCTCTGACTTCAAATGTACGGTTTTGCCGATGAGGAGAATTATGATATTTGTGAAATGTACTCTAGAGATTATGTTTCACTAAATTGAGAAAAAAAATTTGAAAGAGAAAAAAATATAATTTTCGGTTCTTTCAATGGAGTTTGCTCTTTAAGAATCGATTTTCATATAAAGTCCCCGGTATGGAAATATTATGAGTAGTGAAATTTGTACAAGCGTTAACAAAAATGCGTCATGCTGGGTATGGCCCAAATCGCTCTTAGAAAAAGCAGGTACATGAGTACTTGAGCGGTAACTTAATAAGCCAGTAACAACCTCCAGAAAAAATGCTCCATTTGTGTAGTGGTCATGTTACTGGGCTCCAGCTCCATACGTCACGGGGTCCACACTCCCGAAATGCACCGCCACTTTTAGTTCAATGATCATTTACTTTAAAGAAAGAATAATTGATTAGAAGTTGTTATTAAAAACACAAAAAGAACATTTTTTTATTTTAAATTTTAGCCTTATATTTACTTTAGTTAATTCATTAATTGCTTTCTTTTTTTCTTTTATTGCTTTTTTTTTGGCGTTTTCAATAAACTAGATTTTTGTTGTAGAGTGTCTCTATTTAAACAATTTGTTTTTACCAGAAATTGTGGAAAATGATTATTATTATTCAAATATAAAATTTCAAATACCGACAAAGAAATTATTATTCTTAAATAATGAATATATTGGTTTCTCTTATAATATATTTTGCATCAGTTACGTTTTCATTTTTCCAAAAAAAAAAAGTTTATTCCGTTTGTCAAACATTCTCCTAATTTACGAATTACGGAAGCAAAGGATTAAAAGAAAGAAATGTTGAAACGTTTCTATCGTTTTGAATGTTTTTCTTATAGATTGAAAGTAAATAATGATGATTCTAAGATATATATATATATGTGTGTGTGTGTGTGTATATATATATATATATATATGTATGTATGTATATGTATATATATATAAAATGGATTGTGAGCTTTAGCATATAAGGAAGGTGATTTTAAACTATTGAAGAAACACTATCACGTACATCCACTCATGCTTGGCGTCGATTTCAATATTGATTTCGTTAAAGGGGAAGGATTGAGATTAGTACAATTTTTAAAATCAGAGCTTAATTTGGATTGTGTTCTTGGTAGAGCACTGGAGAGATGACTAGGAATGATACGAACTTTTATGCGACGTTTTCACGATTCGTAAATCATGTATCTACCGACGTTCGCGTATCATATTAAATTGCCACAAACCTCTTGTCACATTCACACTTACTTCAATATAATATCACTTGGAGTATTGATTACAAGATATTATAGTGAAATAACTCAACTTCTTAACAATATACTCATATACTGTGAGTATATTTATGCAGCATAATTGATGCATATTATATATATATAAGAGAGAGATAAATATATATATACGTATATATATATATAATCCAATATAAAAAATTCAATACATAAATATATATATATACATATATATATACAAATACATAAATATAAACGAAAATATAAAAATAAACAGATAGTTATAAACCTATGATAACTAAAATTAGGAAGAAGGCACAGTAGTATAATGACAAACTCCTGGCCTTAGGAACCAGGATTGCAGGTTTAAACATGTTTTGCGGCCAGCCAACCTTCACATGTAATTTGTCATACTATATACCACGAGGAAAGGAAAGAATTATATATGAGGAATTTAAATATTAAAAAGTCATTAAACTAAATAACATATGAACAAAAACATAACCTACTTTTATTCGGAGTGTAGACGATGGTCGGGAGTGCATCAACAAATAATGTGTTCATATATACATAGATCCCATAAAATGTCAGAAATCGGGTTTTTTTGTAATTAGTATACAAATGAAGGCAAAACAGACTCTTTCTAATTATTGGGAAACAATTCTTTGTTAAGCTTCCTTTATTTGAAATTAAATATAGTCTTGGTTCCAAAACTGCACCATTCTTTCTTTCATAATCTTCTTTTAAAATTATTTAAGAATATTAACGGCAATATCAATTTTGTGCTGGAATGCAGCCTTTGCAAGCCAAACGGCTCGCTCATTTCCAAGAACATCCGTTTGTCCGCGAACAAATGTAAAATCGTCTGATATGATTTCATCTTTTAGGCCAGTGTTTCTCAAACTTTCAATGCAGGCGCCCCCCTTTTCAATCATAATTTTTATCGCGCTACTCCCCAATTATACAATAATAATGTATTGAATGCAATAATAATACACTTTGACGCTTAAGCAAAAAACAGTCTTAATTATAAACCGCACAAATCAATAAGATAAGTATATTAAATTTTATATATGTAACTTTTAAGTAATATATATTTTATTTTTCTTCCTCGAATTTTTAAATTGGAACAGATTGCAAAATGCGATAGCTGCTTTCAATACAAACTATAGATCTCAGCCAAATATAGAAAATGTATTCAGAGTGTCAATTTTTAATCGTAAGCCTTCCTTTGAAAATCATTCCTCTGCAAGACAAGCCCATGGAAGTCGCTAATATTTATTAAACTTGCTCTTAATTTAGTATTAATAAATTAGTTATAAAATACCTTGAGCAGCAATGATACATTAAAATTATACTGTCTGAAGTACATCCTCTTCGACCGAGTTGATTTTTTTTTTTAAAAAACTAAAACATTCTTGAAAAGTAGCTGAATTGTCAGAGTAATCACAAATGCTCGACAATGTTTACGAAAATGTAAAATGATATTTTAAAATGAAGGCTCATATTATAATTAGTTTTAAGCGAACTGTAATTTTAAGCCTCACAGAATTAGCATTTAGAATTAATGCTAAAAGATGAAAAATTATATAAAATTTCAATGAAGAATAATAGTATTATTTTTAATATTTAAAGCGAGAAGACTTCAAAATGTTTTGTCCCGGGGGAAGATACACACTCGATACTAGAGTTAATGGGTGATTGAGTCACCCTAATCCTTTTTTATAATTACTTTGTTGTAAGCGATATAAATCGTTATTCCAGTGAATAATTTAACTAAGAAAAAGTAAACATACCTGATTTCAAGAACTTTTTAATTTTTCTTTGGTAACAAATAAACAGTTTGGTCAGAATTAACGATTTCGTGATCAGTGTGTCCCGCGTGACCACTTAGGGGTTAAAAGTATATTCATTATGATAATATGTGTTTTACGGCTAAAAAATTTGTATAAAACGTTTTTCATTATGCTTTATATGTTTGAGAATACTCATAAAAATAAGTCTTGGTCAAATAATCCTTCAAAGTGCTCTTCGTGGTTTTCCAAATATCATAAAATTATTTTGCATCGAAAAGCGCAACAGAGAAATACATTACTTACAACTTCCCTAAATGAGAAACAAACACATAAGAGAGGGGTCATAACTAACTGTAACAATAATTTAGATGGTCAAACAGATTAGCAGCAAAAACAGATTACAGCTGTAATTTGCAGTATTTGAAAAATAATCACAGATATGATTTTTTTATGTTCCTAAATTTTTTTCGATTTTGGGTATGAAATTTGTTTTTTCTCTGAAAGAGTAGTTATTTAGGCTTATAAAGAAAACGTAATAAAACACTCTCATCATGAGATTACAGCAAATCAAATATTTATTTTTATTTGGTTATAGGATCAAATATATCCAAGTAGGTATTGAAGAAGTTTTTATTTTTGATGACTTATATCGCCTATAAATTATATCAGAGTAGAAGTGCACTTTTATTATGTCTGAATGTATTTTGTTTTCATTCATTCCAGTAAATTAATTATTTTTTAAATCTTTTATTTTCGATATGTTCGCGCCCCCTTGTAAGGTTATCACCCCCAGGGGGACGCGTCCCACCGTTTGAAAATTACTGCCATAGTGTATACGTAATTTAATAACTGTGTTATTCACATAATAAATATTCTTAAATTTACATTAATTGCGTTAAACTTGTAGCTAATAAAACGTCAAAAAACAGCTTGTTTTTTTTTAAATTCTTTATTTTGAATTGACAATTACTAAATGGTTCGAATATAGCAATTAAGATTTAGTAACACCTTTAAAGATGTTTTAATGCCTTAACCCTTTGGCCGGAAGGTCAGTTTTTTGCTCTTAGAAACATCCATCTGACAGACGGGTACGCAATTTTTTTAAAATTTTATTACTCTAAGGACTTTTTTAAATGTCCTTATCGCTGATGAAATCCAGTAGAATTTTTAAAAATTTAAGTCTTTATGAGGCCCGCTATATTAATATATTTTTATCACAAGAATTGTGATCAGTATTTTTATAAAAACTGATTAGAAATTATTTATATTCATGTAAAAATAATAATACCAAAAGAGAAAAAAACTATAGGAATATCGGTATGATAGACGGTGATAGATAAGAAAAATCGCACATATCGTGAGTTGAAAAAAATCGTCAATTACTCTACCACATTAACCTCTCACTAGGTAGAGTCCAAGTAAAGATGTCGAGGTAGCCCACCTGAAAAATCACACCACAGAATTACCTACAGGCGTCAAAGCAAATTATCCCCGTCTGAGAGACGGATGATCCGATCAGAAGGTTAAAAACGTAAATAAATGTATTTTGAAACATTTATTAAAAATTCAAAACCAATTTTCTCTTATTAATTGAGTTTCGTATCCATTTATATTTTTAAACTTTCAAGAGAAACAATAGAACAACTTATGATATTAAAATACTTATATAAAAACTTTTCTGCCGTAACACTTAAAAGAAAAAGGTGTCCTTTATATGGAATCTAATAAAAGAAATTGTTTCAAAGAAGAATAAAAAATATCATAAAAATCCCGTTAAACTCTCTTTTTCAATTTATGGCATTGCATCTTCTTCTCTGGAGCATTCTCTCACTCAGTTATTCTTCTAACAGAAAACCACTCTGTCGGAGTGGAAGTTGTAGTCATTAAATGAGATTTCTTGCAATTATTTTAAATTGCGAAGGTTCTTGAACCCACGGAAAAGGTGAATTATCGGCGGGATACTTAATTGCATCCTTGAACGTGACTTTTCCAAGCTTAGTAAAGTGCTCTTCTCAGAAGCAGAAAAGAAAGACAGTTTTTAGACGTCCAAGATATCATTTCCTTTTAATTTTAAAAACGAAGCAATTAAATATCGACAAAGATAATATGTGATTATGTTTACTTAAGTTTTAAATTAAGAAATAAACCACAAGTTATTAGATGCACTTGTGGTTGGCATGCATTTCATACCTAGTTAAAAGTAATTTTTAGCTGAGACAGCGTAAAAATGACTCTTTTCAACGAAGACGTTTAGCACACTAGAACGCGTCTGGGATTTTTCGATTACACTTAAACGTCCACCGGAGTCATGTCAACACCACGATATAAAAATGTATAAAGTAATTGATTTAACTGAATAATGGCAGGATTTCTGTTCACTACGGATTAGTTTTAAGAATTTTTTTAATATTATTCCATGTAATTATCATATATTATCATAAAAATCTTTATATCATAAAAAAACCAACGTTGGCATTATGTTTCGCGAAGCTATATCGAACACTACTTTGTTACATGACGTTTCAAATCGCAAATCTCCAGGAACATTACTGTTATTGCAGTATCCAATATATGCTATTACTAGCAATATATACATATATATCCAAGACTAGTGGTTAGAGCACCGGACTCCAGACCGGAAGGCCTGGGTTTGATGCCCGTGCCACCAGATACCCTCGGAGTACACACGGAGGACGTTCTAGTTAAATCAGTGGGTTCAAAAGTCTTGTGGGCTTAATTACGAGAGCAGGGAACTGAAGAAAATTTCCCTCCTCTTCAGTTCCATGCCTAAATTGTGGAGGGGGAGATAGATGGTGGCTCCATCTATAGCAATGTTGTATCGTCTCATCGGGAATTTCACCGAGTTAAATCACCTGTATGGTGCTAAAGACTTCTAAGGTCAACCACAGGCGTACATCTAGCCCATTGCCACGATGAATTTCGTGGGCCTCGATCTGACTATGTAAGACAGGTGGCATAAGCAACAACAACATATATATCAGGATTTACTGGAATACTATAAATTACACCTCCACTTTCTTCAGATTCTTTCTAGTCATTTTCACTCAGTCTAATGTCTTAATCGGAATCTACATTAGAGCACAAGACAGCGGACCCCCATCCAATTCATTCTCAGAAAGCTATCGCAGTGAATCAGAAAATTCATCAGGGCTTAGATGTTTTTAAAAGCCGTCGTTTCAGGGTGTCTGCTATGCACTAAGTTCGAAAATTGAATGAAATGTTTATTTATGATGAGATAATCAAATATAAATGTAACACGAAACGCTTGGACATGACAATTTTAGTATAATTGTTTCATTTCTACTGAGAACCCAATAACAATGAATTCAAGGTCAAGTAAATGTGCGATAAAACTTCGGGAAGTTTGTTTTACTATTATTATCTATTTAATGAACTATATTTTGATGAAGTGCACCTATTTGCAATGATAAACGGCCTTGGTGACGAAATGACATTAGCGGACATTCCAGAAATATTTAGTAGTAAAATCTCTGAGTAAACTAGAACATCACAAAACCTTTTCTGCGTAACCACCAGGATAAATGATTACAAGTAACGAACATTTTTCAAATTACATGGAAAAATGTGGAAAGGAGAACAAAGTAAACAGGCTCCAGGGTCCAATTGACAACGACGGACGCTCTACTGTTAATTAATGCTATTGCTTTATTTGTCACCAATCCAGTATAGTGCTTATGAATGCCGACTACGGTGCCTTAAGGAAAGGGTTCATAATCCTAAAGAGATGATGTTTGTAAATGAATAGTGACTTTACGGCGTCGGCGGTACTCTAAATAACCGTTGAGTCGGAAGTCCAATAGATCTCCCATCTTTCTCAATCTTCTTAATGTATGCAAACATACAAAATTCGAATCTCCAAACCTTCTTGTGGATCTCCGTCAAGGCATGTTAATTATCATAAAAAAATCATGAGTTGGAGAGAGTGAAAAATCTGTAGCAAATTTAGTGTTAAACAGGGTGCATTACGAGGTTCACTGCGTTACACAACTTGTATTCAGTAGAAATATTATGACTCAAATTGACTTTGTTCTAACTTTGTGAGGACCTACCCTTGGGTGCCCCATTTCTAAATTATCTTCCTGTATCTGTAGGAAAGAACGAAGAATAACGCAAATCTGCCTTCTTAATATTTGTTTATTAAGATTTTGCTTAATCACTATATACAATAATAATAATCCAATTAAGTAAATCTGGAGTGATAAGACGCAATTCGAATTACCAAATAGTCGCGTAATTGACAACTATATCTAACTTCACAGATTACCCCTATTATCATAAATACACGCAGTTTCTTTAGACCTTAATTTAAGGCGATTACCGCTGTATCCAAGGTAACAGCTATTCTCCTGGTCCTAACTGACGTGGCTTTACTCCTTGTGAAATGATATCCACCTTTAGGTAGAATGCACAGATACGGTTAGGTTAATTCTTGAACAAGGAATTTCCTCTAACTTAATTAACTCTAATTATAAACATAGACTACATACAGCAGCTTCCCATAGCCACCCCACGAACGCTAAACTTCTACTATGTATAATATTCCTAATTTGCATTCTCACGTTCTTCTTCTCGAGTTGTTTGGAAATAATTGACATTCTGGCCCCAAAGAAACCAAAGAGGACATTAATGGAAATCGCAATGAAAGCCTGTCACAACTTCTCTGAGAGAAACTAATGCTAATAATCTATCGAACTATTGATAATGCCATTGTCATTGACAGTTTCGTCTTCAACCTAGCTCGTTGAGAGAAAGCGGTCGAATGTGCATTGTCGGGTGGCTCCTCATAACAAACGAACGGAGCGTCTTGAAGTGCACTTATGTACATTAATAGAAAACATTACAATGTTGTCAAAGCCACTGAAAATCATATATACCGCTTAAAAAAGATCGCACATAAAATAAATCGGAAAAAAATATATAATATCACACACAAAATAAATCGCTTAAATAAGAACTGCTCAAAAACAGTTTCTACTGTATATTTTAATGTAAACTTTTTTAAACGTTTTTTGAGAAATATGGAATTCAAATCGCAGATGAAGCAAAGTATTAGCTAAATTGATCAAACTAACATTTCGCTTTACACAATTCCAAATTTCTGAGAACAGATAGAAAAATAATCTACTTTTTTTAAAGAAATTTGAAATTCTGGTTAATTTTGAATAACTCCTTTCATGTATTTTTACTTGCGTTAAATAAAATATACCTCCAGAGAAAGAGTTAGCCATCGTAAAATTCTCGTAAGTTTCTAACCATTTATTATTCCAGTATTTTTTTTTCTTCTGGCCGCTTGCGCAGCTTCACTTCGAATTGAAACATGCTCCGTTTTCGAGTCGAATTTGTAGGTTTAATGAGATTTCTTGCAATTATCTTAAATTGCAAACACTCGAAAGCCACCAAAAATTGGATCAACTTCTAAGATTCTTAATTCTTCCTCTATTTGGACATGACTTTTTCTGGATTAGCTAAATTTTCTTCACAGACATTTTAGAGAATAATTAGTTTTTATATTAGCTTACCGTAAAAAATTTTTTTCGTATTAATATTTTTAATTTAAAATCAATAGTTAAGTATGGTGAAAAAATGTACCAATTTTTAAATCTAACACAGGTTGGCGGAATAGAGCTAAATATTTTAGCAATTATTTACTATTCAGTGAAATATTTACATTTAAATTTAAACGATTCACTAGAAGCGAGAACGGTTATTTCATTTAATATACAGGATGTCCGGGATTAAAATATTCAAAAGTAAGGGCATTTTAATATGATAATAACCATCTCAGAATGCAATAAACTGTTAATTCATGGATAGGAAATCTCTCCGAGATTTGTTTTGGGTCTAGTCTGATGGGCCATACGTGCGCGCATTATTCGGCAATCGTAGACGATAAACTGTTTACACTGACTTCATTAGTAAAGATGTGGACGCTACAGTAAAAGGTGCAGTGAGTAGTTAGGTTAACGATATTTAAAGAAGTCACGCGTGAGGAATGGGAGCATTCCATTCAAATACAACGGAGTATCGTTACTGGCTTGTCTAATAGACTTATCAGGAATCCTACAAAATGAATCACGCGCACGATAAGCAGTGTTTTCTATCAAGAAAACTTAAGGCTACTTGCCAAATGTAGTGACGAAAGTTCCCGTCTCTTTAAAATTATTTCCCATTGGAGGATAGATTTTGATGTCAGAGGGTCGACATTCCATTTTTTTCGAACACGTCACTGTACACTCTAGCACGTAAGGCCAATCAGACTAGACCACAAAATCTTGGAGGGAATTTTCAATTCACGGATGAACAGTTTGCTACATTCTGATGGGTAGTTCCGTAATAATAAGCCTAAACTTTTGGATACTTTAAGCCCGGATACACTATATATATATATGCTAATTTGTGATATGATGACCGTTTAATCATAAATGGCCGTTTTAATCATTTTTCGATATTATAAGGGAATAGATAAATAAAATTCTTTTAGAAGTAAAAGCTATTTTTACTTAAAGTGATTAAAATTTAAATTATATATTCCATTTTAGTGTAAAAAAAATTACTGAAAGTTAAATTACTAACCCGTTTATCGTTTGCTCATTTCTCCGTGACTCATTTTGAGTCATTTAACTGTCAGAAACATTTTCAGTAAAAATGCTCTACAGCTCAATGCTGAACACACTCTTGGGTATGCGTGAATTCTTTCCAAAGAGTAGGCGAAATTATCATAGCATGGAATTCACCAGTGTACACTGCGATGTTTTCACGTAACGCAACTGAAAAATGGTCTTCTTTTTGTAGATAAGATAACAGTATTCCTATGCACTTGTGCACCACTAAATATTGTGGTGACTTTTTATCAAACATCGCCCGAAACCGATGGCCGTGTGAAACCCCATGGCTGGATTCCACCTTGCAGGCTGGAAACTCCAAACGTAACTCAAGAAGTAGAAAACCGACCTGATCTCCAGACCATGCAGTGGAGGGGAAGTCCTTTGGAAAAAAACGGATGAGAATGGGTTATGTTACTACTCAAGGTTCTGCAAATAATACTTTGCGACGGTTACTGGAACAATAATCTTTATTTACAGCACAGCACAGAGACACACAAAAATACCTACAGTTTCCAAGGAAAGAGCTACATATACACTGGCCTCAAAAAGTTAAGGTACAACCGGGTTTTTGTGTCTAATTTGCAAATGAATGAATGTAGAAACAAAAAATTTGGAGGATATGTACATTAAATAGTTTTTTATTGAATGCTTCATAGAAATTTGTATAAGTGTATTGCAAAAACGATTTATAAGAAAAAAAGCAATCTCTGCGGAAAAGTCCATTCTTGGAGAAAACAGCACATCACTGTGTTATGTGGTAAAATGGCATAAAAACAACACAAAAATGGGTTCTAATAAGGAATGTGTCCACCCCTAACTTGAATGCATTGGCGGCATCGATTTCCCATGCTGTTTATTAAGTTGTCGGACACCGGAATAGGAAGCGAAGACCAGACACAGAGTAAGCCTTGTTTCAGCTCATGTAACGACCTTGGAGGAGGATTTAAAGCAGCAACCTCTCTGCCAAGATAGTCCCAAAGATGTTCTATCGGATTCAGGTCTGGAGATCGAGCTGGTCATTCCATTCGTTCCAAACCGTGATCCTCCAGATACTCCTCAACACTCCGAGCTCGGTGAGGTCGTGCATTATCATCCATCAGAATGAAGTCGTTACCAATAGCAACAGCATATGGGCGGACATATGGATCAAGGGTCTCATCCCGATATCTAAGACCAGTTACGGTTCCTCCATGGAACACATGCAGGTGAGTGTGGCCACCGAGCGAGATCCCTGCCCAAACCAGGATTCCACCACCTCTATAACTGTGTCTTTCAACAGTGTTGGATTGATGGTATCTAGTGCGCTGTTCCCTCCAGATCAGTAGACGCCCTGAATCACTCTCCATTGTAAATCTGGACTCGTCTGTGAACAGCACAGAAGCCCATTGTTGCTGCGTCCAAGAAACATGTTCTCTTGCCCAGCATAAGCGGTTCCTTCGCTGTCGTCCGTTGAGGGGAACGCACACAACTGGTCTTCTTGCATACAGACCTGCATTGTGAAGACGATTTCGCACCGTAGTAGCGGAGATTCTTCTTCCTGATGCTTGAAAGTGGTCTGCAACGAGCTGCGGCACAGTAGTGGTTCTTCTCCTTCGTGCCGAAAGAGCTAGAAAACGGTCTTCTGCAGGTGTTGTAGCTCGTGGTCGGCCTGGAACAGGTCTTCTGGACACAGAATCTTCGGATTGGTATTGATCCCAAAGTCGCTGAACAACACTACGAGACACATTGAGACGTCTAGCAGCATCAGCCTGCGACAATCCCATTTCCATTCATCCAACTGCCCGCCACCTTAACGAATTGGGTAAACGACGTCTCTGAGACATTTTCTAAACTCTATTGACTATTGTCACCGAAACTGCCAACAACTGTTGAAAATCAACACAACTTACACACAAAAGTACGAAAGCTTGATATTTGTATATTTTTCTCTCACTCATAAATATACGTTCTTTTCTATAAAATAAAAGTTGTAGCAATCGTTTTTGCATTAATGTTTTTAAAGTTTGTTATTATCATTCATGTAAACTATGCATTTTATTGTTACTGCCATTTTTTTTATGGTGAGCTTCGAAAAACATGTTGTACCTTAACTTTTTGAGGCCAGTGTATATGCACTTGATTCTACATCTGACATCTTGTGATGTAATCAAGAACCAATCCCTGACCTGCGCGCATAACATCACTTCATTCCTTACGTCATAGTTATGATGCCACGAGCGTGTTCAGGGAAAGTACATGAATAAATTAATGGCGTCGCAACATCCTCCCACCCTTTTGAGTGTATTGATATCACTCAAAAGCATATAAAACTTCATTAAATAATCCAAGTCTTTCAGGTATCTTAACTAATCTACCTGATCTAGTGACTTTATTTTTTATGACAGCATTACTGGTTAATTTATCTTCATTAACACTAGATGTCGGAACGCCATCAATTTTTACAATTTCATTATTTATAAATAGCACTTCAAGTGGATAAACTCTTTGAATTGGACGAATCAGTTCAGAGTTCTTACATTTTAATTTCAAGGTACGAACTTTACCATCTCTACCTGGAAGCAGACTTATTACTTTTCCTTAAGGCCAATACACGCGCTTCTTGGATGGCTCTTCAATCATCACGACATCACCAACTTTGAAATCATGACCTGGCTTTCCTCGGCGTTTTTGACGTAGTTGACCAAGATATTCTTTCCTAAAACGTGATCTAAAATCATGGATCAGTTTTCTACGATATTTTATTCTTTTCTGAAACTTGGAGAATTCACTTAAATCTAAATCTATGGTGTCATATGAAGATTTCCCGTTTAAAAACAAACTAGGTATCAATGGTATTAAATCATTCAGATCTTCCGAGACACATAGGTTAATGGACGAGAATTAACCATCGCTTCACAATCACACAGAACAGTTAAAAATTCTCCATATGTTAAAATTGCCTTACCTAAAGTACGCTTCAATAATTCTTTAATTACACGTACTAATCTCTCCCACCAAGCGTCAGTTGGGGGATTGAACTTCCATTTAATAGGTTTAATATCGGTCTCTTGCGTTATTTTATCCCAATCTAGATTTTTCAATTCACTATTGGTGCCGACAAAATTAGTTCTGTTATCTGTATATATAGTTTCTGGTCTAGTACGACGTGCAATAAACCGTCTTAAAGAAAGCATGAAACACTCAGTAGACAATGAACTCACTAGCTTTAGATGTATCGCTCGATAAATGGCACAAGTGTAAAGCACTATCCACACCTTACCTCCATCTCTAGTAAAAAGAGGTCCAGCCAAATCAATACCTGTAATGTCGAACCCGTTAGCATCTTTAACACGATCCGCAGGCAGACTCACAGGTTCACTCATAGGAAAGTTAGAGCTATATCGACGACAGGGCACACACTTCATAACTACTTACCAGACCGGTTTTCGTGTTTTCATTATCCAGAATTTTTCACGCAGTATAGACATAAGAAATTGAACCCCAGCGTGGCAATGTTTTAGATGGTAATACTCAATTATTCTTGTGGTTAAAAGGCATTTACTAGGCATCAAAATAGGAGCAATAAAATTTGGATCATCTTTTCTCTCAGTTATTTTAGTTTTAACTCTAATGATTCCCCCATTGTCTTTAAAGACACTTACAATGGGTATTGACTTCAAATTAGGAAACATCTTATCTTGTACTAACCGAATTAACACCCTTTCAGCATTTTCTATATCATCCGACGATATAGTTCGGAAAGTTTTCTTTCCTCAACATGAACTCTAGAATTATTAATAAATCTTAAAATCCAGCCCATTAAACGAACTATTGAATTGTATTTAGAAAATCGTATAGCATACCACGGGACCAATTCCTCAGAAATATTTACATTAACTAATTCAGACTTCCTTTTTTCCCAAAATAACATCCTTGGGTTCACAATTAATTTCATTGGCAGGTCACCGTTCCCTATTGCTTTTTAACCATCGAGGTCCCTCCCACCATTTAGAATCTAACATCTTTTGGGGGGTACAATCTCGAGATAACAAATCTGCTATACTCATATTACTTAGAACATGCCTCCATGACTGAAATTGGGTAAGTTCTCTTATTTCTTTTACCCGATTGGCCACAAACACGGACCAATTTCTTTGTTCTCTTATCCACCAAAGAGCCACTTCTGAATCAGACCAGTAAATTATCTTTATTCCTGGTAGATTTAAAGCACGTATGATTGAATTTGCAAGCCTAGCTCCGATGCAACATGACATTAATTCTAATCTAGGAATGGTAAGTGATTTCAAGGGGGCTACTCTAGCCTTAGAACGTAAAAGTGTAACTTTAACATCATTTTCTACAACAGTTCGAACAAACACACATGCATCATATGAGCTTTTAGATGCATCAACAAAAATATGGAGTTCAGAGGTTTCATTTATGACAATATATCGAGGCACAGTAACTTCTTTTAACAAATACATTTCATTTGACCATTTCATAAATTTATTAACAATATTTTTAGGTAATTCTGAATCCCAAGGCAGTTCTAACTTCCAAGTTTCTTGCAATAATAATTTGGGAGGCAATGTAGCTGGAGATAACAACCCGTTTGCGTCAAAAACCTTTTGCACCGTTGATAAAATGAACCTTTTCGTAATTTTTGTTTCACACGTTAAGATTTCAAAATTTATATTACATCTCAGAGTATCTTTGTCTAAATTCCATAACATGCCTAAAACTGACGCCTCTCCTGTATGCTGAGAAACATATTTACATGCTACATTGCTTTGCCAACCTCGCAAGTTAAAACAGCCTTTTAACAATAATTTTGAAGCTATATCAATAAAATTTCTTGTTCCTTTACATTATTTACACCAGATAAACAATTGTCAACATAAAATGAACATTTTAATTTCTCTACAACATTACAGTATTCAAGAGGTGCGTTATCTAACAGATGTTTTATGGATGCGTTTAATAGGAAAGGGGAAGAATTTAAACCAAAAAACAATTCGACAATGCCTATACACTAATTCTTCTTTACTAGGATAAAAGAATCGAAGATAGTCTCTATCTTTTGGATGAACTGATAACATTAAAAACGCTTTCTCTATATCTGCACTTAATCCTATAGGGTACAGTCTAAACCTATCAAAAATATCGGGTATTACTTCTAAAAGATTTATGCCTTTATATAAGCATTGGTTTAATGAAGGTTTACCATTTTCACAAGCCGACCCGTCAAAACAGGGAGGGTACTTTGTGGTTTCACTTTGCAGTTTTATTACAGGCCTATGCGCCAAATAATGACATTTAACTGCTTTTACTTCCTCTTCCGGTACAATTTCAATAATCCCCAAATTTTCCCAATCCTCAAAACCTTTTTGATACTCTCTGAGAAAGCCATTACTTTCAGCCCTTTTGATAACTTTCTCATGTCTAGCCCAAGTTAAACCTTTATTATCAGGTAAATTAACTGGATCATGTTTCCACGGAAGCTGTAACTCATACCTTCCGTTAGGAAGAATCGCTAGCTTCTG
This sequence comes from Trichonephila clavipes, assembly GCA_019973935.1. Classification (NCBI taxonomy): domain Eukaryota; kingdom Metazoa; phylum Arthropoda; class Arachnida; order Araneae; family Nephilidae; genus Trichonephila; species Trichonephila clavipes. The sequence continues at coordinate 145,790 of BMAU01018720.1, forward strand.
CTGAAAATCATTTAAAGCGTCTTCAAAAGAATTTTGTTTGTTTTCCTCTAGTGTTGGATTAGAAATGCCTAAACTTTCGAGACTCCAGAGATCAGTTAATTTAAAATTTCTTACATACATTGAAATTGTTGACATAACATTTCTATCAATATGGCATACATCATCCTGCATTCCTATAACTGTATTTCCGAGTTTAGTCCCGACCACACTTAAACCGGAATCTAACTCACAACATTTATTCATTAAAATGCGACCTAACACATTCGAACCCACTAACAAATCAATTTCTAAATCTTCGCTAAATGAATCTGAAAACTCTATGTTCAGTTCTCTTAAATTATTTAGAATTTGCTCATCTGTTATTTTTGGGACACTGTCGCATATCTTTTCCTCTGAGAGAACTTCTAAACAACAAGAGTAATCTCCATTCAAAGCCGTCAGCTCGATAGAATAAACTCCATGTTTCTTAGGCTTCGTTTGCGTTCCTCCAAACAGGGAGTGAATTATGTTTTCATATCTATGCGGTATTAATCCCAAGTGCGCAATTAATCTTTCACTCACGTGAGAATACTGTCTACCTGAATCTAAAAGAATCCTTATGCGCCTTTCTCGACCTCGACCTGGCGCAATTACACAGAGAGTCTGCAATTAAACCGTTCGATCTCTGCTACATTGATTAGAAAGAGTAATAGTGGAAGGAGAATTTTTAACACTTAAATGTTTATCAAGTTTTTTACTACACATAATATTATAATGAGATAAAGATCAGACATTGCACTTCAATTTAGATTTTAAGTCACACTGCCTACTGATATGATTTGATTTAGTTAAACATGAATAACAAGCTCCCTTTTTAGACAATATTTTTAACTTCTCATCTAAAGACATTTTCTTTGCTAAAAAACATTTATGGTTGGGATGGGGTTTATCACAAAAAATACAAGCAACTTTATTGTCAGTGGATTTGAAACTTACCAGGGCTGCCGCAGTTGCCGGATCTCCACTAATCTCGTTTAGAGGGGTTCAAACATATTCCTTTTTACGGGTAACGTTATTCGATGCAAATCCAGTTCTTGATAACACAACCATCTCTTCACCCTGCACTTCTTGATGGAGAAAAGTCATTAGATTCTCTAAGGGGAGCGAATGTTCTTTCCGGCAGTGTTGTCGGATAGTTCGTGGTGATTTCTGTTCCGTTCCCACGTCATTAGCACTTCTTCGGGCAGGCAGCTCTCTACCAGAGGGGCTAGGAAATCTCCAAACCTTTCCTGCGTTCGTCCTAGGCTCTCCAGGGCTCTCAGCTTTCCCTCCAACTCGTCATAGAGTCTTGAAAGGTCAGTTTTTGCTCTACCGGACACAGCATTCTTCATAACCATTGTCAGAAGATCCCGAACATAAATTTGGACAAGTAGATCTTCTCTTCCAAATCGCTCTTTCAATTGGTCCACTGCCTTCGGGTAATTCGCTGCAGTAGCCGGAAAACTAAGAATGAGTCTTTCCGCTTTCGATTTGGGTTCAACTGAAGCCACAAGATACTGCATCTTGTCTTCATCTGGGATGCTCCCGTCGTCATGGGCTTTTTGGAACTGGCTCCAAAACGAAAGGAACTCCTTCGGGTCTCCGCCGAATTTTCTCGGTTCGAGTTTCGGTAGCTTAAACTTTCTTGGTGTGTCTGGAACTTCAGAAATAACAGTCTCTCCCAACTTCTTATCGATGCGAGTGTAATATTCTAAATATTTTTCACGGTAGCTTTCCGCATCAATGAAATCAGTCTCGAATTTTTCTCCATTATCTTCTAATTGTAGCAAGGTTCCAGATACTGCTTCTTGGGCCGCTTCTAATCTCAAATATTTATCTTTCAATTGCACTTGTACACGCGCACGCAGCAACGAAATCTTCTGTAAATCTACTACATCATTCTTTAGCTCACTTTCTATCTTATTTGCGCTTAAGGTAAATGTAGTCCTAAGTACTCGTCTCTGTGCCTTTTCTGCTTTAAGATCCATATATCTAATTCTATTTATCTACTTTCCAATAACAGGTCCTGTCACGGACGCCAAATGTTACTACCCAAGGTTCTGCAAATAATACTTTGCGACGGTTACTGGAAAAATAATCTTTATTTACAGCACAGCACAGAGACACACAAAAAACCTACAGTTTCCAAGGAAAGATCTACATATATATACTCTTGATTCTACATCTGACATCTTGTGATGTAATCAAGAACCAATCCCTGACCGGCGCGCATAACATCACTTCAATCCTTACGTCATAGTTATGATGCCACGAGCGTGATCAGGGAAAGTACATGAATAAATTAATGGCGTCGCAACAGGTTATGTTGCCTCCTTCGTCACAAATAACATAGGATGTTGAAAAACATGTCCTTTGAGTTCTTTGAGCCAGTATTAAAGGCAACTTTTTCCAACCAAATCCAAGAAGTGAAGTGTGAATGAAAGATGCAAATTAAAAATCTGTTAAATATCGGAACTTTGAGTAAGCGAAAAGGCAATTTGTTGCAGTTGATGGCAAGTAGAGAAATTTTAATATAGTTCGTGGTTCAAGTTTGGATAAATATACGTGGCGATGATTATAAGTTATAATTGATAAAGTTATAGGAACCAAGGTGCATACCAGTGCACGCAAGTAAATACAAGATTGCCATAATGATATTAGAGATTGATTCTTCTGACTGCAACAAGGTAAGATTCAATATTTGTAATTAGAATCAGTGATTGTATTAGAATTGAGGTTAGGCTATTCAGTTGTTGATAGTGGTCCGAGTTAATTTAAGTCGTTATTATCTATATATATTGTGTGTTGCGTATTTTGCCATCGTAGATTCTCTCGCATTAATTATTGTAATTTAATTTGTTAAAGGTTTTAAGTTTTGAATATCTTAATAAAGTCATATTAAGATAATGATTTCTTTTAGTTTTTTCGTTAATCCTACACCTCTAGCTCACGCTGACACTCCGAGAGATATTCTGTCAAGGGGGAATATCACAGTTGTTGTTGTTGCCGTGTATGACTAATTACAAAGGTGGTAATAACAAAGCATAAAGATATAGTCAAATATTGCTAACGGCAAGAATCACTACCGTAGCAATATCCATGGCACGATACGAGTATAGGATGTCCATGCTGCAGTCATTGTATATTTTAAAAAGGGCACCAACAATAGAAGGACAGCTAAAAATGTGTTTGGGATCCAGTTCTGCTCCTGGAAAGTGCCCGCATTCCACATATGATCTGAAACCATCGGACAGAATCTTCATGCCCTTAAAATAGTTTGACCTTAGTCTAGTTATTGTTGTTAGAATTTCTCGGGTATAATTTAATTCTGCCAGCGAGAATAATTTCTTGGGTTGGAGCAGAGCTTTGGTTTTGCGACTGCGCTGGCATCAAAGACCGTAGTAAGTGAAGTTACAGGTTCAAGTGTTCTGGCTTCATTGGCAAGGGAATAGGCCATCTCGTTTCCTTTGATGTCAGGAGATTCACTGGAGGGTACACGATTTGCCCAATGCACCAATGGAGAATAGACGAGAATTGACAAATAGTGTATTCTGAGCTCTCTGATGAAGCACTCAATATTATTAATAACTTCAATGTAAATGTGTATACTGTTGTGACGGGTCTTTAAGACCCTCAAATAAATCACGTTTTCTTCTTGGAGGGGATTGTGATGATTCTTTACGTAACCTTCACACTAATCATCTTGGGGAATATTTGGTCTAGCATTCGCGTTTAATTCACAGCCATTCCTTTCAAGAGGAAACCCTGATGTGTAGATTTTTTAGAGTATATAAAGTCAGAATTTTGTAATTGTACATGCGAAGGAGCTGAGAATCTGTTTCGGCGCTAGGAAGATGAGATAGAATTGATTTTCACAAAGAAATTAAGAACGGAGTTTGCCACTATATAAATTATTATATCAGGAATTTATCGTCTAATATTGATCAGGCTTAATTGAACTGTTTACTTGCGCTTATTCATTTAGGGTTTATTGCTTTATATCACTCATAGGGCATCGTCTTGTGGTTTAACTTGTGGTTGATTAGTGCGCTTGAATAATAATAAATACTAATTATTATTATTTGTGTTTCTGGTAATACTTTCTTTCCTCCCACTCCCTTATGTAGGCAGGATGGTGAGGGGGCAACTTCAGGGGGAAGTCGCTCACACTGTAATTAATGTCCGTGACGTAAACAAACCAAATATTTTACTTCCTAACTCTCACGCTGTTTTTAATTTTCTCAAACGTCACAACACTCCCACGCAAATCTGTACAAACCCAAAAATCAACCACTATGTTAAAGTGGACGCTAAAGATAGTTTTATACGATAGAAAACCATCATATCTGTTTTTTGTGATAAAAATTGTTGGGATTCCAAGAAAAATCAAGAAAGTTAACTAGTCAGGTTGCAGAGATGTACATGTGTTAGTGAGAGAAAAATAAAATCGCAAAGAAAAAATACAGTATCTTAAAAGCCTGGTCGCGAATTTAAATTTACCACCACCACCAACAACAAAAACTATGTAAGATATCTTAATAATTTTCCCGCCGGTGTTAGCGCATGCATTGTTTTATAGAACGTTTCTTCAAAATATGATCAATATTTTCAGAAATATGTGTGTGTATTTATCAGTTACCCAGGAATTTAATTGAATTCGCATTGCCCAACACTTTTACACACGGCTGGCCATTGCATTTGCAACACCAAAAAGTAATGATCCTGCAGAACGACATATTCACACAAAAAGGTTAAGGTATGTAATAGATTAGTATTTCAGTGCATTTCTGACAATGCAGGAGGGTAAACCGACATTGAAAAGCCCTGTATAAAAGAAAATTGAGTTGTGGACTTCTCATTCGGAAAGCGCTTTGTAAGATCAGAGCTCAGAATATCGTGTTATGCCTCGAACAAGAAAGAATGCTTATCAGCAAATGTCGTAATTCGATAGAGGCAGGAGTCAAAATTTAAATACTGTCACGAGAATATGGTATCATTGGGCTGCTAAGGGGTATACTGAAACGCATGCGGGATCTGCTCTGTCTTACCTGACTAACGTCCGACAGCATACCTATTTAGTGGGGTTCCCTGCAAAACCATACTACGGCATAGGGATTGCATATATCGAACGGAAAGTTAAATACCGGTATTCGGTGTTTTTATGTCTTAATTCCGGGATATCCGTTTTAATACCGGTAGTAGAAATTTCAGAGAAAGAAAGAAAACACAGGTGTTTCTTTGTTTTATGTGCCAGTTTTATTAGAGAGTGTAATCATCACAAAAAATAATATGTAAGTTATAAATTATAACAATATATAAAAAAACTCAAAAAGTAAAGGAACATTTTATTTATTTAAGCCAGAAAAAAGTATAAATGTCACTATTCAGTTTGTGGTTTGTAGTTTACATCAAATTTACAATGAAACCAAACCGAAGTATTCTCAAGTGATTTTTTAATGTTCTTTAAAGTTATTCTTATTCATTACTATGGGCTACTGTTTATGAGTACATGCATAATAAATCCGAAAATCATTCTGATCCCTAAAATATGATGTGCAAATACAGTGTGAATAACAATCTCACGAATTTAAAAAAATATTCAAATATTACGCACTTTCTTCACAACTACAACCTTGTTATCAAAGACACGAATATGAGACTACTAATCCTCCGCGTATACAATATCTCTCTGAGCTGTAATAGGATAGTTTTGGCCCGCCTCCTTGTGGAGGATTCCCATATTTTATCACTTCTCTTGATTGCACGATGCAACTTTGTATTCACAGTCTAATTAATTTCACCCATTAAGGGGACATAAAAATAAAAACGTATACTATTTTGATATGTTAGTGATTTCTGAACATATAGAGGAGACAATTTTAAAAAATTCTTGTGAATACCAAAAATACGGTAATTAAACTTGTGAATACCAGTAATACAAAACTGTACCTATGGCTCAAAATACCGATATACGGTGTCCCGGTATATCGGTACTGCAATCCCTATTACCTCCTTACGGACCATTAGTTAGAGAATGGACATGTTTGCAGCACTCCCAATATCTGCTCATACGGTGCGACGATGTTTGCAGCAGTGTGGACTATCAGCATGGTGATCATTACTTAAGGTTCATTTGACAATGCAGCATGGCATGAAAAGAAACAGTGACTCTGGCGCACCGACCAACAACAATGGATAAGGAAAAGCACAATGTTGTCTTTCTGGTCTGTTCCCGGGGTGTCCCGATTCTTTAAGCAGTATTCTGATGTACATATTCGTGGCTCTCTTTAACACCTGCTTGAATTAGTGTGTTTTCCCAAAATTTTGGAAGAGAGCGAAAATTGTACTTCTTCCTAAAAGTTCTGAATTGTCAAGAACGCACATAGAAAATATTTGTCGCATAAGCTTACTCCCTTGTTTGGGAAAGTGCTTGAAAAAACTATGCATTACTAAACTTAACCACTATTTAAGAATGTCTAGTCTTTTAAGTGATGACCAATACGGTTTTACGCCTCAAAAGTCAGCAGACGATACCTTGGTTTGCTTTTGTGATATCATCAAAAGGGAAAACGCAAAACTTATGTGACTTTTTTAATCTCCTTGGACATAAAAGGAGATTTCGATAATACCTGGTGGCCTGGCATCTTGCACCTTCTCAAAAGTTTCAAAGTTCCTAAAATTATCTTTTGCCTTATTAGGAGCTTCTTACAATATCATTCAGCTGATCTTACATTGGGCAACGTCACAAATAATCATGTTTTGGAAAAAGGCTGCCCACAAGGGACAGTGATGGGACCTTTTCTGTGGAATTTAATTATGGACGATCTTCTTTGAAATAACTCAAAGTTCCAGAATTGTCATACAATAGTATTTGCAGATGATGTACTTCTTATTGTTCAATGTAAACACTTTCAGGATTTGCACTTTGTCACAAAGCATTCTTAATAATATCTTTGATTGGTCAGAGCTATATATAAGTTGGAAATCAATCCACTTAAAACAAAAGTAACGAAGATTTATAAAAATTCGACAGTAGATCAAAGAATTAATTTAAAGCTTGGAGGTGTGATAATTGAAGAAGTGCACAAGATTAAGTATTTGGGCATAATTGTAGATAACAAAATGCAGTGGAAGGAGCATATCTCTTATGTTTCTAGTAAAAGTGAAAACATTCTTCTTGGACTGTTAATAATTTCAAACAATATTTTTAGAGTGAAACTGATGTTCTTCAGTTGATTTATAAGCAGGGAATAGTACCTCTCATGTCTTATGCATCGAGAGCTTGGGGACAAAATTAATAGTAGACTTTCTAGAAGAATGCAACGTAGGTCTTTACTTCGTGTCATTAAAGGATACAAAAAGAAATAAAATGAATTTGACTTGGCGAAACCCTCCTTCTCACCACTGGTACGCAGCTAAGAGTCCTGGCCTATCTATACAGCGCAGGAGTTCCAGGGCTCATCAGACGGCCTAGGCGCGCTTTAGAAGCGGTCACCCGCGTAGTATGACTTTTGTGCAGGGAGGTAAAGTCTTTCTTTACCTGTCCCTGCTCTCTCCTTGCTTCTCCTGCTCATCTTCTCGACTGCTGGGGCATTTCCCTGCGACAGTTGTATGAAGATCAAGACCTGGTGTGTGAGACTATTATGCGGAAAGGTCAAATGGACATGGTGTAGGCTTTTCTACTCCAAGGGGATTGGAAACAACAACAAAGGATACAAAACTATCAGTTATGAAGCAATGTTTGCTATTTCTGGTATACCACCTATCGACTTAGTTATTCTGAACAATCTCGATGTTCGGGAAACCTATTTGAGTACCAGCCTTGGCACGCTGGATGGGACGATTCCAGTTTCATTATTGCCACACCCTTCATGTAGGAAACCCATCACTCTTGTGAGTTATACAAACGAAGTCTTTCAGGAATACAAAACTGTTTGTTTCACAGATGGGAGTAAAATTGAATGGAAGGGTCGGTCTTGCCTACGTTATTTACGAGAAAGGTGTTGAATATGTTACTTTCCAGCATCAATTAAGGGATGAATGCTCTGTTTTTCTACTCTGCATTAATCTTGCCGTAAAATTGATTCAGGACTCTCTCCACCAGGGTGGAACGCTAAACTTTCCTATCTGCACTGACTCACTATTTTCACTCCATTGTTTGCTCACCGTAAACTCTACATAAAAACTTATTGTAGAGGTTCAGTCTATTCTGTTCTACCTGGATTGTGACATCCACTTTTCTTATGTTCGGGCCATAGCGGAAATCTCGGCAATGTTAGAGCGGATCAGTTGGCCTTAGAGGCAACTTGCCAAGATGTAAACCTTTGGATGTCTGTGTCATTGTCCCACTGGAAACATTTAGCTTGGGAAAGAACTGTTTCTTCCTGGAACACCGAGTTCTTGGCCTCACCTAAAGCTTTGTGGAATAAAAGGTTTTTTCCAACCATTTATCAACGGCTTAAATGTAAGAGTTTTGTTACTGATTTCAAGTTTTTCCAGATTCTAACTACACATGGGATTTTTAATAGCTATTTATCTAGATTTAATTTAATTGGTAGTGATATTTGTTCTTGTGGTCAGGATACTGAAACTGTGGAACATGTAATATTGTACTGTAAACTTTATTTCTGTAAAAGAGAACATTTTAGAAAGGAGTTGAAACACGTTGAGGGTTTTTCCTGGCCACCTGATTTGTCTTTATTGGTCAAATGTATTGAGAGCCTAAATGTCTTAAGAAGATTTGTTTACTGTATGGATTTTTAAAGTTTTATTCGAACTTCCTTTTTATATATTTGTGTTTTTCCACTCTTCCTTTTTAGTTTATGTTTTTGTCTTTGTGTTTTTTTTTTCTTTCTTCTTTTTTCCCCCTCCAAATTTGTTTTTGGTTTTTTTATATATAATTCTGTCACCACTTACGTGTCACCACTTACATCTGTAAGTCTCATGTTATCTAATGCGGAGCATGAGGAGTTTTGCAAATAAATTAATTAAAAAAACGTGATTAAAATTGTAAATTTATTTTAAGTTCATATTTTGCGAATTAGAGTAACTTCAAATATGGACATTTTATTACGATATGTTTGCGAAATCGATATTGGTCAATCATCAAATGGTTACATATGCGCTGCGAAATGTGTTTTGGACGATGGAATAAACATCATAATGGTAGTTGTTTACATTTTGCCCAATAACACAGTCAATAATATTATAAAGTTTTTATATAAAAGACTTATGATTTAGGTCGAGTACACTCTGAAGAATTAGGAGGAAACTATCATACGTTGCCACTAATTTTAACAGGAGATTCCAATGTTAATTTCGCTTCCGAAGATGGAAAAATCTTGGTAAACTTTCTACAAAATAAATTAGAACTACAAATGAATAAAATGAAGAATAACCGAAATGAGCCTACCACAATATAGCTAGATATTCTAGATAAGATTCTCTAGATATATTTCTAATTTTCATTCGAAAACATATGTATCTTATTTCTCATACCATAAATCTATTTTCTCGATCTTACAATCAACCTCAGTAATTGCTGATGTATCCGAAAATGAAAACCCATAATAATAAATTTAAATATTTGTAGAAAATTAATACATGTATATGAATATACTATACATATATAAACACACACACATATATATATATATATATATATATATATATATATATATATATATACATATAGAGGGAGCTAAAGACTTTACTTCAGTCGTGTGGTCTAAAGTACACTCATTTTTTTTTTCTCTTGGTCTATCTTGCTGATGCATTAATATTTGAAAAAAAACTACATTTATTCGGTTTAACTTACTTTATGCGTCATTTGGTTTTAGTTTTATTTGAATGCAATTTTTTAATATTATGAGCCTGACAGATTGCGTGTAACTATTTATGGGTCTCAGTTGCATGTGTCTACTGAGTTAATTTACATAATTTAAGTAACATTTTGTTAATAAATTTGTGTATTACCCATTTATCATAAACTGAAAAAAGAAATTAAGATTTCAAAGTCTTTAGAAAAAGTATGATTTTTGTACTGAATAATATTTATTAACGCTATGTTGTGTGTATTGCAAAACCTGCTGAAGAACGTTTTTTTCTAAAATTTCATCATTTGAAAATGTTATTATTTTTTTTAGTATTTTGAAGGAATTATTTTCATACATCTGTAAAATATTTAATTTAAGTTCGGTAGCATAAATTAATTTCTCACAATCTTTTAATTTTTAGGAAAATAATTATTTGCAATTCATTTTGTTGAGAGATTTAAAAATATTGGCTTCAGCCTTCTTTTTTTATTTTTAAAGAACAAGAGAACGATGAATGAGATTATTTTCTAAATTGTTCGTTAAAGAAACTTAATTTATTTTCAGGTAACAGTGGAAAATTTTAATTAAATTGGTAGATGTTTTGTTTTTATTTATTAATTAGTGCAAAAGTAATTCCTTTTTTAAATCTTCCGCTTCCAAGTTTTCTTTACGTTTGATTGTAACAGATATTTTGATTACTCTGAATAGTTCGCAAATATTTTTAAAGCTAAGGAATCTCTGTTTAAGCAGAAAAAACTGCAATTTCATGAGCGGGAATATTTTGAATCAGTTATAAGGGATGAGGTAAAATTAAAATATCTTCTAACCCAGTGAGAAATCAGAAAAAGAAGTAGTTGTGTGAGAAATGCGTGCAACACACAGTTTATCTTATGTACATTACCATTAAAGACTCTTTTCATACCGACATTTTTATTTAAAAATAATAAAAGTAAAATATAAAAATATCTTATTATTTTCCGTTTTAGAGATAAAATATAATAAGATATAGATTATATATATATATATATATATATATATATATATATATATATATATATATATATATATATATATATATATATTACTATATACTAATATTAACTACTAACCTCGATGGCTTATATTAAAAAGCTTTATAATACACTGCTGGTCACAAAAAATGCAACACCCTGAAGAAAACATGCAAACCACGTAAAATTTACATCATAGTTGGTGGCGATGAAATATCCAAATCATAAACAATATAGCACAGATGTACATCACGTGTAACCTGTAGTGCTACCTGCAAGAGCCACACAAAAGAAGAGCAGATTGGCGGTTTTTAAGTACGGCATTTTTTTTTCTTTTTCTGCGTAAGCTATTTACCTTTGCCTTAAGAAAGACATCGAGCGTCACTTGACCATGTTTCTGAATTCGATCGAGAAAAATTACTGGGCAGATTATTCTTCAGAGAAATCGGTCAACATGTTTGATGTAACCAAACAACTGGATACGAATCTGTCTTTGCTGCATGATGGAGGAAACGAAGGATAGGCGGGGCTGATCGCATCCACCTCGTTGAACCACTTCCGTGATGGCAGAAGAGTTGTCCGCATGGCAGTAATGAATCTCCCAGTTACATCACGAACCATAGCACAACAAATTTAGTCTGTTACGTATCATTCGGCGTCCACTCGTACCATTCGACTCCGTTTGCAACAGAAGGGAATGCTCTCAAGAAGCTCATTGCTTCATTTACCCTTAACTGGAAACCACAGGCGTTTGCGCCGTCAATGGTGCAATGAATGGCGAACATGGAACATCGGAAGGGAATGCCATTGTGTTTACTAATTCCTGCTTCTGCCTGCAACACCACGACCGTCGCATTCGAGTTTGGAGACACCGTGTGAAAAGATGCTGAACTAATGCATTATGCATGGCCCGCACAGGTCCTGCATCCGTTATCATTATTTGGGGTGGTATTAGAGTTTACTGGTACACTGAACATCTAGCGCTACATTTCCGAGGTGTTGGAGCCCATTGTTCTCCCATACATCAACGCTTGTCATCAACCATTTCCCAACAAGATAATGCGCAACCACACATGGCACGCAATGTTCTTTACTCACCAGATAGATATGCTTCCTTGGATTGCTTGTTCCCCCAATGTATCGCGAGTCGAAATAGTCGTATGGTCCATGCTTGCACAACGACTGGCCCGGGATACACCAACCACTGCTGCGCCAAATAAACTTTGGCAATAAGTGAAAGTCATCCAAATTCTCTGATTCTATGCCGAGGCGCGTGGCAGAGGTTATAGCCAATAATGTCGTTTACACTAACTACTGATTTTGTCATGATCCATGTGTCACAAGAGGCTGTAATTTTAATCGTTTGATCTTAGTACAATATGTTATCTGCCAAATAAATTTCAGTGTGATACCTGTGGACCTTCTTGGTGTTGCATTTTGTGTGTACAACAGGGTCGTTCCTCGAAATGATAAAGAAAATTCAGATAAATATTGTTAAATTTTAGTCATAAATTCTTTCCACATTATGAGAAGAATAGACGATGCTTTAAAATTGTTATAACAACTAAATTAACTAAGTAATGTACAGTTTCTAAATATTCCTTTTATGTAAAAAAATTGTAATTATAGATATACATGTCTGCAACAGGTCAAGGTTTATTTTAGAAAAGTAAATATATGTATAACCAAGCTATATATATATATATATATATATATATATACCATTCTTAGGAAAAGAAACAATCCTATAAACATAATGTTAAATTCTTATAATTTATATGTTAAACTATTTAGTAAACAATACTTCGAAAGTACTTTTATGAGATTGGTAAATAATTTCTTTTTTAGACAATTACTCTTAGTTACAACAAATATGGTGCTTTCTCTGTAAATAAAGTATATAAATCTTTTAATTTGTATGAAAAATGCACATGTGAAAGAAATTTATAACAATTATACATTAACAGTTTAATTGTCGCTTAAGATATCCGAACACGTTGAAAATGACCAAATTCGGACAACACCGATATTTATGTTTTCTATTTTATTTAATACATCTTAATTTTGGCTTTACAAAACATACTTTGTTTTGATTCTATGCTTCTTAGAGGACAAGTTACAATCAATTTTATTAAGTTAGAAAAATCGGAAGTGGGTCTTTGATCTACCAGAAGTGGACGTTTAAGTTGTTCGAAATCTATCATGGCGAGTGTGATCGCACAAAATATTACAAATGTATTTCTATAAAACTTTTTGCAACTGATATTTATTTATGCTATTTTCTAGAGAATGTACTAAAATATTTCTTATAATATGAATATTATTTGAGTTAGGGCATGTTATTTAAATAATGGTATCATAAAAGCGTTATTTTTCTTATAACGTTTACTCAATCATCTCTAAAAGTTTCAAATTTTAATAAAACATTAAAAATTTAGAACATTCTCTAGATAAATGCCTCTAGATTGTTTTGGTAATTTTTTACTAATATAAGTTTGACTTTTTTCTCAAATTGCTTTGAAGTTTTACAAAAAATATTGGTAAAATTTCACATATAATTGTGATTTTTATGAAATTCTGGCGATTTATTTTAAATATTGTTGATTAAATATTAGTATTTAATGGTATTGAATCCTAAAAAAGCCTTTATATATTTAAATATGTTATTTTGTCAAGAAGTACTGTGAACGTGTTCGGATACCTTAATTATATTATTTTGCTTCATGCATTTGAAAAAGTTATTTCGTAAAATTGAATCTTATTAAACTCATCATTTAATAATACGTTTGCTTAGAATCTTTTGCCATCTGTAATAACGATGATTTTTTTAAAAAAATGAGTATCCTGAACCCCGGCGATTCTCAAACTGTGGAGTGCACGCCCCCCAGGGGGCATGATAATTGTACGGGGAGGGAGACCTTATTGAAAAGTCGAAAATAAAAGATAATTTTTTTAGATAAGTATTAATTTATTGAAAAGAAGCAAACTGAAATACATTCAGACGTTGTAAAAAATAAAATGAGCATTTGCACTGATATAATACACTTATAAAAGTAGACAGGAAAAGTAAAGTAGTACTTAAAGCATTTTCTTAAAATATTTATTACTCAAAAGTAACTAACACAAAATCCATTACTTATCTTAATCATTTCTTAGGTTTACATTTAACGCTGTATTTTAGCTTATATTGTCAAAAAAACATCTTTATTGCATGCAGTGTATTGTTAATATATGAAGAGGGGAAATGCGCGATTATAAAATAATGATTGAAAATCGAATCTCAAAAATTGAAAGCAGCATAGGTCTGCCATCATTAAAATACAGAAAATTGCAATTCACTCCAATCAGTTGATTCATGATGTAAATTGGGGATCCTCAACTCGTAGCATGTGGGCCACGAATAGCCCACTGAAGACATTTTACCAGCCCTTCATTTGAATTTGAGGCAATTTCAACAAAAAAATCGTCCTTTCTGCTTTCTATTGTAAAAAACGCTGTTCTTTTTGTTATTCTTGAAATTCAAAACTTTTCACTGACGTGTTTGATATTCAATTGAGGTAAAACCTTTCTGAAAAGGATGAATTATTGAAAAGTTTCACTCTATCTTAAACGAATTTAAATATAAAAAAAAACCTGACAATGCATAAAATCTCAAAAAAATTTGGGAATAAAGGCTCAATATTTTTATCCGACTTACATACATATCGAAACCGATATGTATGTACTTTGAATTTATCTACGTGGCCCGCGGGTTATTGTAATTTTATTAGTTCGGCCCTGGAGCGTAAAAGGTTGAAAAAACCTAATGTAAATAAATTCACATGAAAAAAGCAACGGTGCTATTTTGATATGACGGGGCAAGACGCTAAGCAACGCTTGTTGACGCTGGAATGAATTCCAAGATGGCGGCCTAGCGGTATCAAATCGTTAGGAAGATAATTTTAAGGAATTGTTGAGAAATACAATAAAATATATGTCAAAAGAAGAATACAAAAGGAGATTGAGAATAAACAAGGTCAATTAATAAATAAGGAATAACAATATAAAATAATAAAAAGTAACATGTACTAATAATATTATGCAGTATGTAATATAATCTTATAATTTATTATTAATTATTTATAATAGTCATATAGTATGATTTAATAATAATTATATATAATAATAATGATATAATATAATTTAATAATAATTATATATAATAATAATGATATAATATAATTTAATAATAATTATATATAATAATAATGATATAATATAATTTAATAATAACTATGTATAATAATAATGATATAATATAATTTAATAATAATTATATATAATAATAATGTTATAATATAATTTAATAATCATTATAAAAAAAGAATGATCATCGTATTGTATTATCATGAAAATTACGAATAAGAATACTCCAATAACGTAAAATTAAAAATAAATAACATATTAATAATTTTATATAGGTAACAAAAATTATAAATAAAGAACATGTAATAATATTTATAAATATAAAAAAGCAATTATAAATAACGAATATTATAATTACATATAATAATAATTTTTTGATATAAAATTAATAAAATAATTGTATAATATATATTAAAATTTATAATGAATATCAATTAGAAAGTAATGAAAACATGCAATATTCCTAAAAACTGCAAAAATATCAAGGTAACCATATTGTAATGTAATTAATTGATCATCTTGGCAAACATAAACAACAACTTGGCTTGTGCCTCGTGATAACAAACTAGTTCAAAAGCAACATTGGGAAATAGGTTATGACCAACATCCATTGGTCACATTCATTAGAATCTGAAAAATAAATTTGTATATCTCTTCGAAAGAAGACGATGCTTAAAGTTCGGAATTCCAACAATGGTCTCATTGGTTTAATTGCACTTTGTGTTGCTAATCAGCGCTTTCAATGGAACAGACCAATAAAATTTAACAAATGTAGTAAAAGAGGTGGTACATTAAAATATTAAAATCAATCTACGATGGTATTCGTTTAAATAATTGTGCCTTACATCGAATGAGAATTTTGATTTGAATCTGAACAATAAATATCTAAGATCGTCTGAACGAAGGCGGTCCTTTAAAAACTGAGGCCGAATAATGATTAGATTGGTTAAATTTATCGAAACTTTCGTCCAATCAGCGTTTGCATTAGAATCTGATCAATTGAATTTAACTAAGTAAAGAAGGCGGTACATTAAAAATACTAAAAGAAACAATTTACAATGATATTGAATAAAATAATTTGATTCACAGCCAATCAACGCTTTGTTCAGCAATAAAATCATTAAATCCTTTAAGGGGTGTTGGAAAGCTAAAATCTTATTTTTTTGACAATTTGAGATTTTTACATTTTCAAATTGTATAGATTTTAACCTTTTTAAAAATACTTTATTTTAACCTCTAGTGTATTTAGAAGCCCTTAAAGCGTATTTTTAAATAATCTTTGAATTTGGGCCACGCCCATTTTAATGGCGAAAATTGTAAACAAATTACTTTGTTTTTGCTTAAAAGTGTAACGACTGATATAAACCAAAACATGTATCTTTTATTTTAAATTGAGCCTTTTATTTTTTTATTTCCTAGCCAATTAGAAGTCTCACTGTATACATTAAAATCAATTTATCTCAAAACGTAAATTTTTATGTGCGATGTACCTTTTCTGAGAAACTACTGTTCACAGGTATGTAAATTTTTTATGAATTATTTATAATGATGTCTTATATATACTAAAATGAGATTTTTGTAAAAAACTCAAAAATTTAATTTTTACAAATTTTTCAAGTAAAAAATGGGTCAAATTTCGCAATGTTTGATAAAATATTTCATAATTTATTAAAAAATTCAAAATTAGCTAAAAGCTCATTTTAGTATAATGAGAGAGGTGTACTTTACTAGTATGAAAAATTTCAAGCATGTACATAAAACAGATTTTGAGAAAAGGTACATCGAAAACAGCCAATTTAACATTGTCAGTATAGAGAGAGAGAGAGATTTCCAACACCCCTTAAAGAGGGCGGACATTTTAACTTAAAGGCCTAACTATGATGGCATTGGTTAAATTAGTCATGGCTTGCATCCAATCAGCTCTATCATCAGAAACCGAGCAATAAAATTTAATTAAGTAAAGAAGGTGGGCTTTAAAAATAAAAGTCAATACATGATATTGATTAAAATAATAGTAACCTGCCTCCCACACCAACGCTTTGTTAAGCAATTACAGCAATAAAATTAATTTTTTTGAAAGAAGGCGGTGCTCTTTAAAACTAAAGGATTAACTATTGTTACATTGGTTATGTATGCAGAGACTTTTTTCTAATCACAAAGGTTACATTGAATCTCAGCCACAAAATTAAATTAATATTCTAAAGAGGGTGTTACTTTAAAAATGTACAGTGATCTAGAGGGATAATGGTTAAATTAAATGGGGATTTTGCCCAATCAGCTCTGTGATTAGTATCTAGGCTATAAACAAGTGGTATAAAGAATGCGGTATTTTAGAAATAAAAGAACATCTATGTGATGGAATTTTTTTATTTACATCATGCTAACGAATTATTTTTTTTTATTAATTTAAGTTTGTCAGATATTTGTATGTAAATTATTTATAGTACAATAATTCATTTCTAAAAATTGTTAAAAACTATCTACTTTATCATTCCATTCTCTCAATAGTATAATTATAAAACCTCCTTATTTTCCATTGAGCTAACACTATTCCTGCACGCCAAAATTCCCCAAGGAAAACCATTTCCAAACCGCTTCGCTAGTCTTACACCACAAACTAGTTGAGACGTCTTCCTTGGAAGAAATACACCACCCAAATCCTGCCCTAATCCCAACAAAGTCCAAAACTGCATTTCCCCTACAGTGCCATTTCCTAGGGATTTAGGCAGAGTGCAGCCCTGGGAAGATTGCGATCGGGGATGTTGTCACAACAATTTCGCTTGTGTCAGCTTAAGGATCGATCCTTGAAGTCGGAGAACCCCAAGCGTGACTTACGCTCCAGAAAACATGTATTGGAGTCACTAAGGAAAAGAAAGCTCAGTGACAGTACTGCAGAAACCTAGGGAAAAGTTGAGAAAAGAAAAAAGGGACCAGCTTCCCTAAGAACTGTGTTAACATCATGTTGAAAAACAGAATACAGATATCACAAATAGATTATCATACACAAATATATAAACACAACTTATAATACCATTAACCGACCTTATGTATTTTCAAAAATAAATAATTTTTTTAAATAAAATGAATAAACTCCACAAGTAATCTAAGCAGTTATCTATCTTTAGACACAAAAAATATTCTCATCGGAATATTTAACAGAAATTTATTAATATTCATACTTTGTGTCAACCAACCTAGTGCTTTCTTTTAGTTTAATCACCTACGACTAAAATTAACTGGAAACAATATTTTTTTTTATTTAAAATTATTGTTTTTTGTTAATGCTTAAATGAAAAGAATCTTATGAATTATTCCTTTTCTTCTAAACTTAAATATTAATGTCAGTCTTTGAAAACATCATTTATAATTTTTTCACGTGACTCAATGTGAATGAACTTAAAAAAAATACAGAAACGTTTAATAATTCAAAAGTTATATATATTGAAATATATTAATGTCCAAAATAGATTAAGTTCATTTCCGGAAATTGGATAAATAGGAAAGGATCATTAGGTACACCTTTTAGCTCTTTGAGTCGATGGAACACTATGATATAGAATTAAATGTATTTTACAAAATTATTTTAACTCTGAGAAATACTTAAGTTGAAATTTCATTAAAGATTTTTGTAAGGTTAAATAGAGATATTTAATTATATTTTACATATTTAAATATATTTTAATTTCGCTCTTTGCTTGGAACTATGTATGAAATTTGCTCAGATATGTAGTAATTTTTTTAAAAAATTTTGAAATCAAAGTTAGTGCATTTTCGAGAATTTTTACATGTTTCACAATGAACCCATACACAGTTCTATGTAATATATTATAAGGTACTTCGAATAAAATTTTGAAAGAAAATATACTTATTTAAAAAAGCCTCAGAAATTTAAAAAAAAATGTTAAATAAAATTTTAAAATTTAAACTTTACCAACATTTTGCAATAAGTTTGAATTTTTACTTATTGAAGATATTTTTTAAATACAATTAAAACCAATTTTCAAAAAGTAAAAATTAAAAAAAATTAGAGATGGTACCCAGTCACCTTATGCGTTTTCACGTTAAACGTATTTCACTATGTATATATTTTCATTTACTTTCATATATATATATTAATTAATACACTGAAGTTAAGTATTTTTATTTCTTCCAAGCTGAAGATTGTAAAAGACAAAAATCACTAAGGGAACAAAAATACTTTCCAACACATTTTTTTGTACCTGCTTATTGAAACATTGTATATATTTGTGTTTGTGTCTCCGTCGTCTTTTATTTACAAATATATATATTTTAAAACGAATCGCTCAGACGGCTAATGTTTGGTCCTTCATCTGTAAAATTCAATTTCCGAGCCAGAATCGTATATTCATTACGTGAATGTTTATGTGTGGAGTTATGAGATAAAGAAAAGAATGCTACAAAAGACACACAGCGAATGTTTTATTTCTACCCCTACAAATATAGATCATTCCTGCTAGAAAAATAAGAAACGTTTTAAATGTTTACAATCATTCTATTTTCGATTTTCCTCCTGGACTTGACGGTCTGGTGAACTTTGGATAGAACAAAAGAGATTGCATTTGTGACAGTTTATTTCCATTCTCTTGCCTTCAGTTGTCTTTGTTTCAACATTGTAAGTAAACTTTATCAGTCTTTGTTCATGTAGCAATGCAGTGGAAGCATTTATTTTTGTTGTTGTTGTTACTCAATTATTTCAATTGTCCTTGTGTAACGGGTCTATCCCGTTTCTTTTAATCCTCTTGGGTAAAATAATTTTTTTAACTATGATTTCAGTTGAAAACCACTTTCCGTGGAGAAGACTGGATTTTATGTAAATTAGAGTTTCTATTTAAGTGTTAGTCGTAGAGTAGGTTAGATGATGGTTAACAGTTGAGATGGAAGAAAGCATAGCGTTAACGACCCGTAGTCATATAGGTATTTCAAGAGGAATATTATTCAAGTATTGCAGCAAGAGCGCTGAGGAGATTAAATGAGTGTTCTTATTTCAATTATAGTTAATTTAATACGATTGATTGCTCCCCTCGAGTTTAGTGATTTAAATGCATTATCATTTATTTTGATTAGGACTGTTAAGGTATATATTAAATAAAATTGTGTAAATTGAAAAATGGTTGATCTTCACTCTACTCCCCCTCCCCACACACACGATCGATAGGACGCGACAATTGCTCTAAATTTTCTCTTCGTTTAAATATCTTCTTGTATTCGATACTTTTAAGAAAAATTGTAATTTTAATATTTGGAACTCGAACATTTTTGTTGTAACATTTATTGGAATTCAGAATTGAACAAACACTATAAAGCGAGCAGTTGAAATTAAAAATTACAGTATAATAATACACACTGAACCTCTAATAATAGAAAAAATAACACGCAATGCGTGTCCAAAAACCTCAAACATTTCCTAAAGCATAAAGTAGTATTTTTTAATACGTGTAAATAATTAGAGATAATTTAAAAACAGAATTACGTAAATATTTTTTTTTAAAATTAAGTAACAATGAATTTTGTAGTGCAAAATATTGCTGTTTGTTATACAGAAAGAGCCCTCTTAACCCTGTTTCGGTTTAACGCTCTTTTATTTGAATTGTGGGATTCCCCAAAAATGCACGCAGCGTTAGGCTTTCCGATATCCGAAGCAGTTTACCTGTGTTTCTTCTTTCCTGCTGTATTATACGAACGTATTTCTATCGTTTCAAACATTTGTTGACATTATTGTAAGTATAAATTTATATAGCATAACGATCAATGCCCTTTCCATGTAAGGAATCAATAACCTTTTCAAAAAAGGGGTCTGCTGGTAGAAGAGGGAATTATTTTTTGGCATTACTTGAGCCTTTTTTTAATTTTTAATTTGCAGAAGTTAGAAAATCATGCAACTATCTTTAATCCATTTGGGAACTCTTCTGTACACTGACAAAGCCATTTAGTACGGTCATTCCCGTCAGTTTAAGTAACATAAAAGTTATCTTTTATTACTGTCACTTAAATATATCCACGCCTCATCCAGTGTTACCTATAATTTTCATTTGTAAGCAGCTAGCATTTACTTCTTTACAATTAGTTTTTCTAGAGCAATATGTTTTGTTAAGGTATCCGACTATGTTTGGATACGTGATTTTAAAAAAGCGCATAAATGCATAATTTCCATGATATTTAGTGTCACTTAGATTAGAATGCGTGTATAAAATTGTTTTAAAGACATTCGGACAAAAAATTAATTAAATACAATATATTTTGGAAAAAAATTAACTTAGAATAATACTTTTTGAAAATATGTTCTCCTTTTTGGGAAAAACGCTTCGATTATAATAATATTTTGCCTGTATATAGCTCAGACATCTGTACAGAGGCTCAATCATGAGTTTTGAAAAAATTCAAATTATTTTCAAAGTTACAACCAATTGAAATAATTATCGGCGTTTTTTTTCTTAAAATTTATCCCCTCTGTTGTCGTAAAACATGGATAAACTCACTTCTAAGTTATATATTTCAAAAACTCTAATTGAGCCTCTGTATAGTGGTCTGAGCTATATACAGGCAAAATATTATTATAATAGACGCATGTTTCACGAAAGGAGAATATTTTGAAAATGGGTCATTCTATGTTCATTTTTTGTCAAAATATTGTACTTAAATAATTTTTTATTGTAATACTATTCTTAAAACAATTTTATATTTATTTTTCATAATCTAAGTGACACTAAATATCATAAATATTATCCATTTATACGCTTTTGCAAAATCACGGTTCCGTATGTAGTCGGTTACCTTAAACGCAGAACTTTAGAGAGTTTGAAACATCTTTTTTTTAACTTTAAATCACAGTGAATTGTTTTACTTACTATGCCGGGAGACTATTCTAGTTTTGATGCAATGAATCTTCGAGTCGATGGATTTTCTTTTA
Organism: Trichonephila clavipes; assembly: GCA_019973935.1. Lineage (NCBI taxonomy): Eukaryota > Metazoa > Arthropoda > Arachnida > Araneae > Nephilidae > Trichonephila > Trichonephila clavipes. The sequence goes on from BMAU01018720.1 coordinate 167,746, forward strand.
GGATATGAGACTTCAATTTCTTGATAGTTGCCTGCATTTGAACAGTCTTAGAATGAGGTTTAGCGGTCTTGTTTTCATTTTTAATGACAGCTAGACGGTTTTTTTCTTGTTAAAATTTAATATATAATAAAAAATCTTCTTTTGAAGTGCCATAACCGAGAATTTTTTACCGCTTTACTATTTGTTGATATGAATATTTCTCCAGAAAGCGCAGCTTCGTAACTTTCGAGCAATCTATAGATTTCAGGAGCCATTTTAATAATAAATATTTTATTTTACCTTCCAATCAAAAGAAAACATTAGCAGACGCTTATTTTGCAATTTATTTTATCTCAAAATTCAATCAAGAAAATAATTTACAAAATCGTTTCCGTGAAGTGCGAATGGCTTTCTGCAGCCATATTAGTTAAGCATTGACTAATTTTTATTCTAAAAGCGCATTTTTCAAGTCAGAAGAAATATTTAGTGTAATGTAATAAAAAAAAATATATTTTATATAATTCAATAACTATACCCGGCAAAAAATATTATTAGAACAAACTCCATAAAAAAAGAAATCAAACAAAAAATAAGACTTCATGACATTATGCCATTTGATATACTTAATTGGGTAAATTCTTTGGTTTAAGTAACTGCCATCTTTACTATGGGGGAACTAATCTTTGGGGAATTATGTTGTTGCTATACATAATCTCTAGATTAAATTAATGCTTTAAGTATTTCTATCGTTACATTTATTTTGCACGACAAGCTTTTTTAGCATGAGTTCCATAAATTTGCCATTTACATAAATTTAGTTTACTCCTAAGTAACTTATTCTATATGGTAAATTATTATCGAAACTGTAGATATATGGCATGTAATTGACTTATATTCATTTAAATGGTTTTATTATCTTTATAATTGTCGTTTGTGTAAATATTCAGTTACAGCTTGCATATTTATACATGTGTTATGCGAATAGATGAATCAAAAATAGTTTTTCTACATTTCTTTCAAATCATATAAGCTTTTTCCAAATAATCTTGAAAAATATATCGTTTGCATCTATAAGCTTTAATTATAATATTCGGAATTATTTCAGTTACTTATTTTTTTAATTCAGCATCCGATTGTTTTCTCAAGCAAAAATTAACACGAGTTTTACTTCAATGTAATACATATTTTCATTATTTGTATGGGCAGAGAAAAAAATTGTTTGAGCATTTATATTCGACATTTTCATATCAGCACAGAGTAATCTTTGTATTCAACTTCAAAATTCCAATAGTTATTTCATCTTGTAAATTTCCTGTAAAAATTCCAGATATCAATATATTTTTTTTTGTCGCCAGTGTCAAATTTATAAGAGAAGTAATTAAAGTAGTATTACATTATAATATAGATATATATATAATTTTGCACAATCTCGATATGATTTCCTACTAATATTCTATTTCGATACGCTTTCTTTCTTCTATCGTCCCAAGATGCCCCTCCGAAGAAATAAAAATAACAACAAAACGTAGAGGAATACACTGAGAAATAGGAAATATAATACTCAAGGAATTGGTTGTTATATCAGAATTATTAGTGTCTGTTCGGACGATATATCAACTCCCAGGGCTATCAGAGATTTTCTGAAGCCATCTGAATGATAAATCTGAGGAAATAGGATGGATTAATGCACCTTCTAACCATGTATTCTTTGTTTCTTGGGTAATTTCAAAATATAGCATTATATAGATAATCCTCAGTTAGACAATACTTTGATTCATACTGTTTTTTATAATTCATTGAAATATAAAATATCACCGTTTCGTAAAACCTTTTTGGATGTTTTTTTGTTCTATGTGTTAATAAAGTTATTCTATGTGTTAATAAGGTTCACATGTAAAAGTAATGCTTGTATTAGTTATTTCTTGCTTTATGTCATTTAGCGTGATAGTATTTTACTGTATCGATTCTTTTTATTGTTTCTGACATTTATTTAAATATTTGAGAGTTAGTTCAATGGATTTGTATTTTCTAGTTTTCCTCTTTAGCATCTGAGTACTGAATAAGACGTTTGTCATAGATTTTGAATATTGTTTTCTTCATGGGTTTTTATTTGATTTGTGACGGGTCTACTCGTGTTTTCTTAAAGTAGTAATTCCCTTGGGGGAAATATTGGGCATGTAAAACTTATTATGTGACGAATCTATAAGCGTCCTCTCACTAATCCTCTTGGGGAATCTTTGGGCTAGCATTTCCTTTTTAATCACAGCCATCTCTCTCAAGAAGAAACCGTGATACTCAGATTAGTTCGACTATATAAAGTCAGAGATTTGTAATTCTAGAGAAGGAGGCGGGAAGCAGCTGCATTCGCTACTCAGACAAGATTGAAGAAGGTTTAGTGTCGGATGTGAAGATTTAGTGTGGTGTTTTGCCACTATGTTTAATTAGTAGATTTGAGGTTAGGAGTTAACGATATATTAGGTTGAGTTAAATATAATTGCGCCTATATGCTTGATAATCATTGCTTTCTCCGTGCTACTCATTTGACATTCACTTAGAGAATATATTGTTGTTGGTTAAGTTGTTTGACTAAATAAATAACTGTGATTATGGAATTCTCTGGTTGTGCTTTCATTCCTCCAACACACTTAGGTAGGCAATACGGTGAGAGAGAAGCTTCGGATGTAATCTCCTCACAATTATATTATAAAGGTTTCTCCCGAAGAAGAAGACGTGATCATGCAAATTAAGACTTGTAAATAAAGTTTAAATTTTTAGGTTAGAAGGGAGAGATAAGGTAGACTGCTAGAAGGGACAGTGATTATCTTGAAGTGAGGTATAGATATTTAGTAGCTGATAAGTGTAATATCTAATTTGACTATCTATCACTTAAAAATTGAGCTAGATTAGGTAGCTAAAAGGTAAAAGATATTGAATAGACGCGTAAGTATTACCAGTAATTAAAGTATTCTCATATATCGCGTAACTCGTTAATTGATTTCCATATTTGATAATTGGGCGCATCTCTAAACTTCGGTTAGTTCAATTTGTGTTGTTGTTGGTACAGTGAATAAATTTAGTTATTTTGAATATAGCTAGGCTTCCTTCCGTTTTTCACACTCCTTTAGACGCGTCAAGGCAGACCTTTACAGATTCAGTACTTTATATATATATATATATATATATATATATATATATATATATATATATATATATATATATATATATATAATATATTAAGAAAAATCAATACTTATTAAAGTGGCAAGTGTTTTCCTTGTCAGCATGAAAGATCTACAAACATCTATAGTATTTAGCAGCCAGTTGTTTTTTATTATCGTTTTCAATGCGCTTCAAAGTTATATTTGAACATTATAAGCCTCGGGAAACATACACATATCGTTACATCTTAATGTCGTCATACTTCCTACTTTTCTAATCCCAACTATATTACCAGATCCCTGTCTCTTTGGGGCCCGACATAATAGACGTGTATGACTATCAAAGATTGAACTCCATATTTGAAGAGAATTTGCCAAGAAACGCGACACGGGATAGTGGCCAAATTTTTACCCGGGAGCGATCGCGTGGGGCATAGAGTCACCCCAGGCTCCCAAAATCTTTAATTCTGGGAAAAATGTTTATGGGTTACCAGTGGCGCACACAAGGGGAGGGTCCTGGAGGTCCGGACCCCTCCAAAGCCCTCGATTTTTTTCCGATTGATTATAATTTCAAGTATATAGTACGAAACATTTAATTAAAAGTTTTTTATTAATGATTAATTTTATTAATTAATGCTAATTATTTATTCAATAATTGGTTTTTTACTGTGTTTTGTTCTCGAAAATCAACAAAATCAAAAGGAGCATGATACAAAAATGGTAAACTTTCGACCCCAGACTCTCCCCACTTGAAAAATTCCTGAGTGCTCTACTGTGTGTTACAAATGGCCTTGTCAGTATCCTCCTATATGTGAAAGTTTTCAAGGGAACTAAAATGTATTCGTCTCATATAAACGGATTGGTTATAATCTTAAGATAACTCGGGGTGACTTAGTTCTTTTCGTTACCCTTTTGATTAAGAAATGTTTTCTATGAACAGGCTACATTTTCCCCCTATGAATGACTTCATGCTTTTGGTTGATGTGTTGTATGACTCATTATGAGTTATAAATGTAAATGAACAAAAGATAAAAAAAGAAGTGGGCATCTTCGAACTCTATGGATGGAAGTTGAAACTGATAAAGCAAGGAAATAACCTCATGAAATAATGGATAGCAAACATGATAGCGAAAGTAAATGTGAGAAAAACGATTAAAATGAAACGCTTGAGTTGAAAGGAAAATTTTCAAATAAATCCTAAAAAATGCCATCAAGAAGGAAATGTCGCCACAAGAGTACCATAAAACAAAATGCCCTTCTTCTAAATCTTTCCAAATCGTCTAATATAGGAAAAACATGTGAACAAAACTCGCTAATTTCACACTGCGATGTAATCCTCCCGAAATTTCAAAGTAAACTGATAAGATATGACATGTTCTTGTGTGGCTTTTGCAGGGAAGGAGGATAAAAGACCTTGTGGATAAACTAAATTGCCTCGTGTCGCATGCTATTTCGAGGCTATTTTAAAGCCAAGTTTTCTTCCTTTCTACGGAAAATGCGAAACCACCTCTTTATCATTGCACATTCCTCTTATATCTCGCCTATGCGGCTGTTGTTTTTCCGTATTTTGCTCATTCTCACAAGGGACATCTTTTCGGGTTGATTATAATTTCGTTTTTTAAGAGAAAAAATGAAGGAAAATACATAAGTTTTCTGAGCCCGTTGTATTATATCGTGTTAACAGGTATTTCGTCTTAAGCACTTTCGCGTTAAACGTATTTCAATGTTTGTATATTCCTTAATATGCATCATAATACAAAAATAGGAAGCGGTCTAAAATGAAAACTAAAAAATAATAAAACAAGAAAAAAAAACAATATAATTTTTTCTCACTTCTTTATAAAATGAGCGTCTTCCATTATGCCCAAAATAGGAGGAGAAATTTGGACACAAGAGATAAAAAAAAATCTAACTCAATTCTGTTTTGGTATCTATCAAAAGAAGGAAAATATATAATAGTAAATTATATGTATATTACACACACACACTTTTCTGAAATTGAAGATAACAAAATAAAAGAAATAGTAAATAAACTTTTATTTTTAAAAAAAATTCCAACTAAGTACCCATTTTCTTTGTATAAATTTTAGTTTGTGTTATATCTTTACTTAGGCATTGTAGGGTAAACCACAATGATGGACGATATTGGAGATTTTGTAAAATAAAATGTAACTGAGTAACAATAGTAAGAATATAAAAAAGAGTATAGTAGATAACACTAAAATTAGTTTTAGGACAAAAAGAGTTATACAAAAAAAAGAAAAAAAGAAAGAGAGCTCTAAATATTTATGCTTGTTCTTTGTGTCCTTTTTCATCTTTTTTGTCAGATTCGAAACGTTATTTGGGGTTGGAAAGGACAAATATATGTCACTTTTGATTATGTTTTCCCTTTTATCATTGTATTTCTCAATCATATCTTTATTTTGGATTTCTTCCCGTATTTTTTACTGTTGTTTACTTAGGACAGGTGTGTAACTTATGTCTATGTTTATACAAAAAAAATTTCTGAATTTGCAGTTTTGTACATTTTCTAAGAATTTAATGGAATTAGGAAGGATTTCACGAACAATATTTATTGTAATACATCCCAGTTTAATCAAAATGTGTGTGCTTGCTGTTATAATTTATCTAATTCAAACAATATTAAAATTTTAACTATTAAGTTTAGCTGTTTTGTCAATATGCAAAATTTAATTTTGCTGTCTGAATTGTTCAAATTATACACTAGATGCTCAGAATGGGATATATCTTTATATATAAAAATCTTCCGTGCGTGTGTTTGTCACTAAACTCCTCCTAAACGGCTCGACCGACTTGGATGAAATTTTTTGTGTGGATTCAAGTAAATTCGAGAATGGTATAGATTCACAATTCGGTCCGATATAGCAATTAGTTAAAATATATTAATTAAAAACATTCAAAAAATACAACTCAACATTCACCTGCATTGTTGTAACAAAGCTATTGTTATAAACAAGTAATATAAGAAAACATTTTTAAATCAATTCCTACTTAGATCAACCAAGAAAAATTTATTTTAGCTACTTTTTATTAAATAGTTGCAATAAATATAAATATGTATATACATATGACAGAATCACAACATCAAGTGGTAATTCATTTTTATTAATTATCATTAAAGTATCGTTTTGTCATCCAAAACAATCGTGTATGTAAAATTTTCTTCCAAATGAATGATTTAACACGTGAGAAAAAAACCTTTAAATTTTGGCATAAGTCGCCAAAAGGGTCGCTAAGTTTCCAACGTGGCTGTATTTGTAATTTTTTAAATAATTAGTTTTAATCAATTCATTTTTATTAATTATAGTTTAATTATTGTATTGTCATCCAAAATAATCATGTACATTACATTTCAGCTCAATTGACCGCCTTAAAATGTATTTTATTAACGATTGAAATTCCACCAAGATAAATAAATAAACAAACAAACAAATAAAATATGTATAGAGATCGTGAGCTAATAGTAGGAATTGAAAAAGACGTAATTTGGTGTCGAAAATTTGTTTTTTCAGCCAAACTGGTCAAACCCGGTCTTTATTGTTACGAAAATGCAGACGCGCGATTCACGCTTTTTAGTTTTAAAGTAATATCTTTTCAAATAATCTTTATATATGTAATTCCTCTGTGCGTGTGTATGTAACTGAACTCCTCCTAAACGACTGGACCAATTTTGATTTAAGTTTTTGTCTGTTCCAGTGGACTCGAGAATGGTTTAGATTGATAATTCGGTTTATAGATATGTTTATTTAATTAATTTTTTATTAATAAATTGTTGATCTTGGAATGTTTTACATTGGATCTGGCATCTATCTACGATCGCAGTATCGTATATTCAAAAAATCTTTTAGTATAATTCAAGTTGGTCCCGACAGTTGGTGCTGCGATCATTTCAGGAAAATATTTTGTCACTTCATGTTATAATTTTGTTGAAATAAATCGTGTGTTAATTAAATTATTACATTCAGATGTAATTAGTGTTTGAAATTTTACTCAATTTTACTCAAAACGGTCCAGATTGTTAAAGTCTATTCATAAAAATTTGGAATCTTTGAATTTAAGAACTGTGTACAGGACAACGTCTGTCGGGTCCTCTAGTATATATATATATATATATATATATATATATAATAGTTGTGTTTCATGTATATTTCATACAGAAAATTATTATGTTAAGTACATTCCGGTGTATTAGGCGTATCAGCGTATAACAGAAAACTATACTTTTGAAATTGATTTTTTTCTTAGTTTTGGATATATTTACTGTATAATGGGGGGTTTTTTACGATGAGGCCTGAAATATACAGTTATACCTGGACTTATCTTCACATTATTTTAAGAGTTACCATAATTAGAAGAAGAGAGTTGAAATAATTATTCGGGTTTGTTTTCTTAAAATGGCTCCCCTCTGTTGTCGTAAAATATGAATAAACCCACTTCTAAGTAATATATTTCAAAAATTCTAGTTGAGCCTCTGAACAGAGATCTGAGCTATATACTGGCAAAATATTATTTTAATAGAACCATTTTTCCCAAAACGAAAACATTTGGAAAAAAGATTATTCCAAGTTAATTTTTTGCCAAAATATTGTATTTAAATAAATATTTCTTGTCAAAATGTCCTTAAAACAATTTAATGCATATATTCTAATCTAAGTTATTCTACATATCATGAAAATTATCCATTTATATGCTTTTGAAAATCACGGTTCCGAAAGTAGTCGAATACCATAGATGATATCTGGAAAAAACTGCGTCCAGTTTTTCTTTCTCTAATGCAACTCAAGTGAAATCAGTGCCAGAACCTGATTGAAGAAACTGTTGATCTTTCAAAGAAAATAAATTCAATAGTGGATAGCAATAATGTACAAAAACTGCTGCATCCTCTCAATAAGGAGCTGACAATGGATGATCGCATACAAATGCATGATTAAGAACAACACATTGAAGACATTTAGTCTGTCGACTCAGTTCCATAAGAATATCGAAAGATGGTTTGACAAAAGGCTTCAGTTTAGATGAAAAATTGCTACGAATTTTAGAAAATATAGACTCCAATGATGTGCGTATGTTTTCAACAAAACAAAGAATAAAAAATTATTAGCACACTACGAGGAAATTTTGCGAGAGAAAAAACAACCTTTGAACTGGCAGACTACTTTGTTAGATTTTATGAATACATCTACACTGGTGTGCAAAAATTAAAGAAGAGACGGTTTTTTCAATATAACTTTCTACAAAAGCTTTCCAAATCAACACATTTAATACCGTAAGATTCCCAATACGTAAGGACATGTGTAATGTAAGCAACACTTACTAAAAGAGAAATCAGAGGGATAAAAAGAAGCTTGATTGAAAAAGTAGCATGGAGCGCAATGCGACTGAAGGCCGAAACATCCCTGTGATGGGTGTCCAGCAAGACACATCCGGACTTTAGTAGGGGATATGATCTCCCCTGACTGCTAGGCAGGTTTCACAGCGTCTGCCCATGCTCAGAATGAGGGTGTCAATGAGTTGTTGAGGCATTGCTGCCCATTCGTCTTGCAGCGCCAATCGAAGCTCCCGAATCGTTACTGGTGGTAAGGTACGAGCTGCCAAGCGTCTGCCTAGAAAATCCCATACATGCTCGATGGGATTGAGATCCGGAGATCGTGCCGGCCAATCCATACGTTCAATATCCTCAATCTCTAAGAGCTGTTCGGCAGCTACCGTGCGATGACATGGTGTATTGTCGTCCATGAAAAGGAACTGCAGACCCATAGCGCCTCTAAAAAGACGCACATATGGAAGAAGAATCTCGTTACAGTAACGGGTCACGTTGGGTGAATCTGCGTCGAAGATGTGAAGGTCTATACGACTACCAAGCATGATGCCTCCCGAAACGAGCACACCGCGACCTCCATACCTGTCCCTTTCAATGATGTTCGAGGGATGATTGCGGCTTCCCCGCACTCTCCAGATGAGTATGCGATGAGAATCGCTACTCAAAATGAATCTGCTCTCATATGTAAAGAGTACTCGTCCGCATTCATTGTCTCTCCAATTCCAGTGTTCCCGGCACCACAGAGAACGCCTTCTCCGATGGGCAGGCGTTAAAGGTACACACCGTACAGGGCGTCGTGCAAACAGTCCACCACCGTGCAGTGTTCTGGCCACGGTAAAACGCGATATCGGTCGTCCAGTCGCCCGTGTCGTGTGTCTAGCGATTTCTCCCGCTGTCTGCCGCCTGTTTCTTCTGGCCTGTAACACAATGTACCGGTCATCTGTGCGTGTGGTTCCTCGTGGACGACCACTACTGAACCCCCGGATAGCTGTTCCTGTAGTTTGAAATTGTCTCCAAAGTCGTGAAACGATGCTGTGAGCAATTCCGAACTCTGCAGCCACACTTGTCACACTGCGGCCTTCCTCCAACTTCCCAATGATTCGACCTCGGGTAAAAGCATCCAGATGTCGTCTAACAGATTGATTATTCGCCATTTCTCGCTGAGGCAGCAACTCGGTGTGATTTTAACTGCTATTATTATTGGTGTGATTTTAACTGCTATTAACTTATTTTCTTTGCCAGAAATACTGATCTTACACCGACAACATGCTTTATACTACTGAGACACTCCCCCATTACGTCTACCTGCATATCTGCGCATGTGCTACCGTACATCACCTTACTTAATCTCCTGATTGGTCTTTCTGTGCGCTCTGCCTCTTCGTTCAGCTGATATGCTAATTTTTCGACTTCGTCCTTAATTTTTGCACACCAGTGTATATAACTTCTCTCTCTCAACAAGTAAGAATTACTTTTTACATTCTTGCTCGAGTAAGACCTCTTTGGATTTATAACCGATATCAGTGCACTCGACAAAAACTTCCTTCTTCAAACCAACGTAACTTAACAATAAAACAATAATTTGAAATTTTTACTACATGACAATAATATATATTTACGTTACTTCTCAAATTTTCAGAGAATTTGTGAAAAAATTTTTAAATTTATAAGGAAACATAAATTGGACAATTTTTCAAAAATATGAAAATCAGTATTTTACATCGCGCAGGATTCTGAAGTACAAAATTAATAAAAATTTACAAAATTAGTTTTACTTGGTATAAAAATGTTTATTTTTGAAGTTATACTTACTTTTAAGAAATTTAGAGAAAAAATATTTTTAAATAAAATTTTAAGAAAAAAATTGATTAAAATTTAAATAAAAAATTTAATAAATTTATTTTGAAAATTGATGTATAAGTTATGGAGAGCCTTATTTTAAACACGTGCATGAAATTTCAAATTAATATTATAAATATTTTCTAAGAAATCCTGCGCGGAAGCTTAAATGTTTTGTTTTGAGGAAAAGGATGTTAAAGATAAGAAATATATAGGGTTTTTGTTTAAGTTTCAATAGAGTTATTGAGAAATAACTTTAGAAGTTTTTACATTATCAACACAACTTTGGTATCTAAATGCTCAGAAATGTGTTGAGGCTTTATAACATATATATGTTTTAAAACATTGAAAAATTTGCAATCTAAGAGTCATGTGAGGCCTTAGCCATTAAAGTATGTTTTTTTAGTTTTCAGAAACTATAATTTATTTATTCTTAGAACTATCGTTTTTTTCTATTTGGGCGTATAACAAGCACCTGTAATTTTTGAATTTATTTTTTATATGTTAAAAGTAATTAAATATATTTTCTTCCAAATTTTGTAATAGGAATACAGCATGATTGAAGTTGATTAAGGAAAATCATTCTGCACTATGTAAAACACAGTCGGAAGAGCTACAATTGAAACAGTTTTATCTCCTTATACATAATCTGCTGTCACAAACATCTTGCATAATTTCCTCTACCATATTCTTTTCAGTTTAAAATCATATCCCTTGAAAATTTTAAAAGCAAACAGTTTTCACATAAAACTATTGAACTTCTACTGAGAAGACGATATGAAAATCTACACACTCATAAACACAGCCCTTACTTTTACTTCCAGAAGAATACTCAAGAAACTTCTCCGCACGAGACGACGCCATTAAATGAAGTGAGCAATACTTAAGTTTCGAATTTTGTAAGCAAGATCCGTTAGAGGAAATATTAAAAGAGTTTCTCGGAGGGAAGAAGTTAGGAAAGTACTCGGGGCGTTCAGGGCTGAAGAAAATTTATTGAAGCAATATGGAAGAGGAAACATTTGATGAGAAATTATGCCTCGAAGCAGTTAAACGACGAACATCTTAAATTGAGCTTGTTTAGATTCATGCGAATGAGGTTAAACATGTGAGCTTGACCTTTATTACTCGTGGATGCAAATCCATAAATTGAATGCACTATCTAGTTTCGGGAAATCGGATATGTCCTTTTTTCGAAATGGCATCTAATTATTGTATTTGTCAGTCAGAATTAGAAGACATTAATTCAAAGTAGTTTCCAATTTTCGTGAAAGGCATTTCTGCAAAGCTTTCTTTTATTGCTAATTTTAACCCCTTAACGGTAGTGTAATTTTGAAGAAAAAAGTCATAAAAGTACCTATTTTTTTAATTAAAGGATTTTATATGAAACTAAATGTGTGCTATATATATATTTACTTTTAAATTTTGGATAAATTTTCAGTATGAAATACAAAAAATTATTATTTTTTAAATATCCAAAATTTTTAGGGGTGCTATAAGTGAACACTGGTTTTTCGGGCAAAGATAAACAATTAAAAAAACATAGGTTTTTAACATTTTAAGAGAATGTTTTTACACGTATGGATAATGTAAAGACACATTAGTAATTTTTCTTGTGAAATTAATTTCAAAGCATGAGATAAAAAAGCTAACATTACACATTATAGTACAGATCCATCAACACTATTCTCAGAGATTCACCAACATAACTTTCAAAACAATAATTTTTTTTTCAGAATCACTCTCAGATCCATTTATACTTAAAGTGGAATCCAATTTACTTCCTGACTAACTCCATAATGTGTGTGAATACAATATTAATATACATATTTTATCACAGATCACTATCCACATGTATTCACGAATAGCGGAACTAAGTAACAGAGCTAAGGTTACAAAAACATATTGCTAATATATATGTTTGATTGTGCTAAAATCTAGTTTAAAATAAAATAGCTATCTCTAAACACGATATTAATAATCTAGTACTGCCTTCTGGGGAGAACTGAGCATGATTCCGAGCATAAGAAGTATATAGTTTTATTCTTTTTAGTAAGTTACTTTTGAACATTCCAGCCTGGAAATATCACAAGCGTGAGAAATAGAGAGGGACATTTCACCCCGTGATTTTGACTGAAGCGAGAAGCAAGGAGTTAAAGTGTATACAGTGAAAATCACTTAGAACGAAACTGAAGAGAATACTTTTCTGTAATAAGAAATATAGCAAAAAAAAAAACATACATTAGCACAATTAAGTTTATTAGATATAATTTACATAGATATGGATTAATAAAAGTCATCGAAACAAAAAAGTTTGCAAGAACGTGAATAAATGTAATAGAAAATGTTCAAATTTTTTAAAAAAAAAATATTTTATTGAAATTTTGGAAAATAATTTGATCTTCGCATTGTTTTTTCTAGGAAAAATTGTTCGATATCATCCATTTTGTTATTCATTTCACCATTGGAATTTGCGTCTAAATAATTGCACATACTTTTTCTGACGTTCTTCATGTCAGATGATGTGGCAACATGAGCTGTATTATTCATTTCTTTTTCATCTTCTTTCTCACCATTCTTTTTCGTCGGAATCTCCATTAATAATATCTTGAAGCTTTGAACAAATTCCCTAATGTCTTTGTTTGACATAATTAAGGCTGTACACACATTACCATCATTTACTATAATGAATTATTCCGATAATACCATAGAACATTCCGATCCACGCAGGCAACTGGTGCTTCCCGAATTTTATTCATTCCGAAAAGGCAAATATTTTCGTGTTAAGCGATTTTCGCTTTGTGTAAAGAGAAAATTAACATAAAAGTACATTGTAGTGGGTCGATACCATTGTATTATTTTGTGTTAACCAATATTTTGTCTTGAGTTTTTCGCGCTAAACGTATTTGGCCGTAATTGATGCTGTACGTAGAATTCTCTTCGTAAAAGTAGGTCTAAAGTTAAATTCGAAACACGTTAATTTGTTCATTTCAATAAAGCAGGTTTATCCCTTACAATTCTAAATTATTTTTATTATTATTATTTTACATTAAGAATATTGTTTTCGTAAAAAAATAAAATAAAACTCGCTCTATGCATAAATTTAAATGTATACCTCCAAATAATATGGTTAAATAAATTATGAAATACAAGTAATTGCTCTCTCTCTCAATTCAATTATAAATGTATTTGAATTTTAAACTTAAAATTTTTTATATGAACTTCAAAGATGCAGATATCAAATTTGTATTTCAAAAACAGCAGATAAATAGTGCAATGCTAGTGCTAAGAATAGTGCTGAATTATGCTGCATTAATTTCTAATTTATGCTGACCTATTGTACTACATGTTTAATTAAAATCGTACATATATATATATATATATATATATATGGACCCAACAGACGTTGTCCTGTACACACATCTTAAATTCAAAATAAAAGATTTTTGAATATTCGATACTGCGATCGTAGCACAGTCTGCCGGATCCAATGTAAAACATTAAAAGATCAACAATTTATAAATAAAGAATTAATTATATAAACATTTCTAAACCGAATTATGAATCTAAACCATTCTCGAGTCCACTGGAACAGACAAAAACTTAAATCAAATTCGGTCCAGCCGTTTAGGAGGAGTTCAGTTACATACACACGCACAGAGGAATTACATATATAAAGATTATTCGAAAGATATTACTTTAAAACGCTAAAAAGCGTGAATCGCGCGTCTGCATTTTCGTAACAATAAAGACCGGGTTTGACCAGTTTGGCTAAAAAACAAATTTTCGACACCAACTTACGTCTTTTTTTCAATTCCTACTTTTAGCTCACGATCTCTATACATATTTTACTTGTTTGTTTGTTTGTTTATTTATTTATTTATCTTGGTGGAATTTTCAATTTTTAATAAAATACATTTTAAAGCGTTCAATTGAGCTGAAATGTAAAATACATGATTATTTTGGATGACTATACTATAATTTAATTATAATTAATAAAAATGAATTGATTAAAGCTAATTCTTTAAAAAAAATTACAAAGACAGGCACGTTGGCGAGTTAGCGACCATTTTGGCGATTTATGTCAAAATTTGAAAATGTTTTTTTCTCACGTGATAATGCATTCAGTTGAAAGGAAATTTTATTTTATAACAATAGCATTGTTACAATAATGCAGGTGAATGTTGAGTTGTATTTTTTGAATGTTTTTAATTAATATCTTTTTAACTAATTGCGATATCGGACCGAATTGTTATTCTAAACCATTCTGGAATTTATATGAACCCACACAAAAAATTTCATCGAAATCGGACCAGCCGTTTAGGAGGAGTTTAGTGACAAAAACACGCACAGAAGATTTTTATATATAAAGATATATATATATATATATATATATATATATATATATATATATATATATATATATATATATATATATATATATATATATATATATATATATATATATATATATATATATATATATATATATATATATATATATATACAATATATATATACAATATATATATATATATATATATATATATATATATATATATACAATATATATATATATATATATATATATATATATATATATATACAATATATATATACAATATATATATATATATATATATATATATATATATATATATATATACAATATATATATATATATATATATATATATATATATATATACAATAATATATATATACATTTATATATATATATATATATATATACAATATATATATATAAATATTTATAAATACAATATATATATATATATATATATATATATATATATATATATATATATATACAATATATATATATATATACAATATATATATATATATATATATATATATATATATATATACAATATATATATATACAATATATATTTATACAATTATATATATATATATATATATACAATATATATATATACAAATATACACTCTGTCGCAAAAAATATATGCACCCAGAAGAAATTGAGCTACATTCACGAAATTTGGTATGCATGTAGTGCATATGAAAATAAACAAATGATTAAAAATTCAGAACAAAATATCATTTTATTAAGCGGTTACAGCTTGCAAAGGTTAAAAATCAGTAAGTAGTAAAGCCACCTCTGGCAGCTATACAAGCCGAAATTCGGCGTGGCATCGATTCAATTAGATCACTTATGACCCCCTGTGGAAGATTCTGCCATAGTCTTTGCATCTGCGCAGTTAATTCTCCTGTATCTCGGGACGGCTGCAGTTGCCTTCCCAGCGTGTCCAGACATGCTCTATTGGCGAAAGATCTGGTGACCTGGCAGGCCATGGTAGGACGTCATATCCTTGAAGACATTGTTGGGAGAGTCGCGCAGTATGTGGACGAGCATTATCCTGTTGATAAATGGCACCTGGGTGACTTGATAGCATGGGTAGCACAATCGGCGTTAAAATATCGTCCACGTATCTGCGAGCTGTCAAAGTGCCTTGAAGGACCACTAAAGATGATCTTTTGTTCCAAGAAATTGCTCCCCACACTGTCACACCTTGTGAAATTGCTGTATGCCGCTCGACAATAAATGCCGGATCGGATCGCTGGCCGGTGCGCCTCCAGACACGTGTGCGGTGGTCATCAGCACTGAGACTGAATCGGGATTCATCACTGAAGATGACACGTCTCCAGTCTGTCACACTCCAAGTTGCCCGAGGTCGGCAAAAATCCAGTCGACACTGCCTATAATGTGGGGTCAGTGGTAAGCGTCTTAGCGGACGTCGGCTCCTCAAGCCAACTTCGGTCAGTCGTCTCCTTATGGTTTCTCTTGATGGCACTGGATGTCTGGAAGGAGGTAAGTGGCGTTGAATCGATGCTAGCGACGTTGTTGGTGCCGAAGTGGCCACTCTTCTGATTGCACGATCCTCGCGATCATTTGTGTTCCTGGGACTTCCTGACCCTCCGCGACGGTACACTCTACCTTCTGTGATCCACTGTTGCCAACACCGAGCAACTACCATATCGCTCCGACCGAGGTGGCGGCCGATACGTCTATTCGACCAACCTGCTTCTCTGAGGCCTATTATACGGCCCTATCAAAGTCCGTCAGCTGCTCGTACTGCCGCCGGTTACGTCTTAGAGGCATCCTAAGTCTCAATATCGTCTATCAAAGTCATCAGATTCGTTTGGATAGCCGTACGGCGCTCGTACTCATGCTTTTAAACTCTCCCAGTTGCGCAACTAATATGCGCATAGCACACTTAGCCTTGTCTCATTGGCTTCGAAATTTTAATCATTTGCATATTTCTTACCAGACTACATTCTTGCCGAGTTTCGTGATTGTAGCTTGATTTCTTCTGGGTGCATATATTTTTTGCGACAGAGTGTATATATATATACAATATATATATATACAATATATATATATATATATATATATATATATATATATATACACTCAGGAACATTGAATATAGAGACTCAAGAAAAAGGCATCGGATTGAAATGAAATTTAATACACATAATGACACAGATGAGAGATTCACTTGATCTCAAAAACAAGACAATTAAACAAATACAGGGTGGGCAATGACACAAATACTGGTTAACTTCAGTAGCACGCTGAACCACCTCCAGCTGCATTACATGCCACCACACTGTCCGGCATTGAGTTGATGAGACACCTTATGTTGTCCTGAGGCAGATGGGCCCACAAATCTTGAATTGCCAACTCTAAATCATAAACAGAGTGACACGATAAAATCTGCCGTTTTAGCTGATCCCACACGTACTCTACAGGGGACAAATCAGGGGAGCGTGCTGGCCATGGAATAGTCTCAAAATGAGGTAGAAAGTCTTGAGCAACTCTTGCAGTATGCGGACGAGCATTATCTTGCTGGAAAATTGCCTCTGGGAGACCATTTAGGAACGGTCCTACATGGGTTGAAGAATATCATCAACGTAACGTTGGCCCGTTAAGGTTCCACGAATCACAATTAAAGTGGACCGCCTATCATAGGCTATGACTCCCCAGACCATTACACCAGCTGTGCGGGCAGTGTGACGTAGAACCATGTGGGGGAATTGTACCGCTCACCAGGGTGCTTCCACATCCGTACACGGTTATCATCAAACTGGGATTCATCACTAAATACAACACTATAGACGCAGTTGACGATGTTCCGGTG
Organism: Trichonephila clavipes; assembly: GCA_019973935.1. Taxonomy (NCBI): domain Eukaryota; kingdom Metazoa; phylum Arthropoda; class Arachnida; order Araneae; family Nephilidae; genus Trichonephila; species Trichonephila clavipes. The sequence continues at coordinate 185,250 of BMAU01018720.1, forward strand.
TTAAAGGGAGTGCACGGAAAGGGCACTTGGATTTAAGATTTGCTTCTGTAAGTTGTCTGGAGATTGTTTGTGGAACAATTGCTACTCCTATGTCTGCTCGTATCGTTGAACGAGTCACTGTGGGGTTCACAGGTGCTTGCCACACGATCATTCGATTCTCTCTCCTCGTGGTCTTCCTGGTCGCACCAGACCCGGTTTTCCGCGCGTGGGTACCTTCTCGTGTCCATTACTCCCAACAACGGCACACTCCGAACCATCCACTGGCCAGCAACATGGCGCGTCGAGCAGCCTGCAGTTTTCATCCCAATGATCAGGCCACTCTCAAACTCGCTCAACTGTGAGAAATGTCTTCTAGCACGTTTACCTGGCATGTTTCGCTTACCGAAATCTTCCTACAACCGGCGGATAATCGTCACGTTTATGAATCTTCGAATTTGCACTGGCTTATACAGCACCTTTTTCCTGATTGTAGCGCAGTGTTTCTCAAACTGTGGGGCTCTCCCCCCTGGGGGGGCGCGATACCCCTGCGAGGGGGGCGCAAGCATATTGAAAATATAAAAAAGGCTTAAAAATTATTTTTTGGAATGAAGTAAAACAAAATGCTTTCTGACAAAGTAAAAAAAATACACTTTTACACTGATAAAATTTATATATTATATATATATATATAAACTGGTTTTCCACTTTCAAACGCTCATTAGCTGTCTTTGATCCTAAAACCAAATAAAAAAAGATATTTTGTTTGCTGTAATCCCACGATGAGAGATTTTTTTATTACGTTTCTTTTAACCCTTAGAATATTACTTTTGATTATCATTTCTTTGACCTTCAAACTTACTGGCATGTTTAACTCCGTCTCCTTTTCTTTTAGGAAAGCTGTAAATAATATTTTTCTGTTGCTCTTTTTCCCCATGAAAATGAGTTTTATGATATATGGATAAGCATATTGAGCACTTTGAAGGATTATTTGGCCAAGATGTATTTTATGAGTTGTATGAGATGTTTTTTATGAGTTTTACACTATTTTTTTCTAGAAATGGCATCGATTTTTTTGTATCGAATTCACTTTTTACATGGGAGCGGTCGCATGAAGCGCTGAATCACTCCAAATTCTGGTAAACCTGTTTATTCGTTAACAGTGACCTTGACAGTATCCTCCTATTAGACAGTCTTAATGGAAACTCAAATGAATTTGTCACATGTATGCCTCTTCTTTGAGAGTGGCGAACGGCTTTTTGCAATCAAGGTACTTGTTTTGATCGAGTTCCCTGCACGACCACACTTGTTCAAAAATATTTTCTATGAATATGCTATACTTTCCCCTATGATTAACTTTGTGGTTTTGATTGCTGTGTTGTACGACTTTTTATGGTTTATAAATGTAAATGAGCAGAATATAAAAAAATGGGCATTTGTAATCTCTTTATTGAAGGAAGATGAAACCGATCAAGCAATTGAAGAACCTGATGAAATAATGCATATTAATCGTGATAGCGAAAGTAAATATGAGAAAAGCGATAGACATGAAACGTTTGAGTTGAATTGAAATTTTCAAATGCTGCCTAAAGAACTCTATAAAAAAAACTATGAAGCCATAAATGTAGCACTTCGCATTGTCAAAAAGACGCAAGAAAGAAAAAGTTCAAAATGCTTATTTGTAGATCATCAAATGACAGCAAAACGTGAACAAAATATGACAGTTTTACTGGAAAATAACGTTTCTGTATTAGCGAAACGTGTCTGTGATTTATGTCCTTTATTAAGGACACGCACATTTGGAACATTTTCTTTAGTTTTATTGGATTTTTTCTCAAATCATCAAAGAAAAATTAAAAAGTCCTTGACAGTAGGTAAGTATATTTTCTCTTAATTATATTATTCACTAGAATTGTAATTTTTATCGTGTATAGTAAAAATAATTATAAAACAAGTTATAGTTTAAAAACAAACTAAAAAAAACCACGCTTTTATAGTGAATTGAACTAAAAAGTAAAACAATATATATATATATATATATATATATATATATATATATATATATATACTTAAAGGCAACACATATACAAAATTTAATACTTATCTTGTTAATTTGTACGGTTTATAATTATGATCATATTGTAGCTTTAGCGCCAAAAAGTGTATTATTATTGCATTCAATGCATTATTATTTTTAGGGGGCGCTATAAAAATTATGATTGATATTCGGGTCGCCAGTAGTTAAAGTTTGAGAACCACTGTTGTAGCGCCACGTCGGCGTGTATGAGCTCGCGTATTGGCACAAAACTTGGATCATTTGCATATCACATTACGCTGTACTTATTTGCAAAGTTTCGAGATAGTACTTAGCTTCCTTCTTGGGTCGCTATTTTCAATGTTCCTGAGTATATATATATATATATATATATATATATATATATATATATATATATATATATATATATATATATATATATACAGTAGAACTTCGTTTATCGGAATCAATTGGAACCAGACTCCGTTCGGATACGCGAATGCTCGGGTAACTGAAACGCAGTGTATGAAACTGGCCACTATACTAATATTGAATATAATCACATGCGGGAAACGTGCTTGAAAAAAAAGCAAAATATTTGCAAAATGTCTCAATTTTACCTTTATTGTGGAAAATATTCACTGATATTTCGCTGTACCATTGTACACATTCGTTTTTTTTCTCTGCAAGGTCTCTGATTCTCTTCAGCAGCAATAGTTGAGTAGGACAGCACTCTGTTGTTCGTACCACTCCATAGTTGTCTCTAGCGCAGAAAATGCATCAGCATTTGATGGGGCCCTTGCTACTTTTGTTGTTGTTGTTGTCCTCGTCTTTATCCGTTTCATCCTCGACAGTGTCGGATTCTTCTTGCATAGAAGTCACAATATCGTCATAGTTTAGCATTATAAATCCGCAGTCTTCTGCAACACATACCATCCAGGTATCTACATCTTCTTCATTGTGTTTCAAGTTTTGTCTCTATGTTCAAGATGCTACGCTTCCGTTTTGAATTCGAAGCCTTAGCAGTTCACAACTCAGCAAAAGAGCACGTAAACACCCCTTCACCTAAAACCAAACTGACCAAATATTCCGAGCAGATGTTTACCAAATAACACAACTGAAAATCCCTAAATATCCCTAACCTTGGCTTTTCTCGCCATATTTGGCTTTTACGCGAGACAACTGTTGAGCATTGCACTGTTCAAAAACGTAGTCATATACAGTACATGTAGTTAACAACAAAAAAACAAGATCCGGATATTTGACACTCCGGATGATAAAAATTGTATAAACGACGTTCAACTGTATAGTATACACTGTATATATAACTGTTTTAAACATCTGGTAACACAACACAATATTTTGAATAAACTTGTTGTGCACTAGAGCAAGGTGGAGTGGATGTGATGGAAACGTAGAGTGGCAAAAAAGGATATAGAATTAAGTATTTTGCTTATTTTGGAGAAAATGATTCCTGTGAAATTATTTCCTTGTGCATAAAAGTTACTTTATAAGCCCAGTGGCTAAGTAGTAGCGTTTCGTGCTTCCACGCCACAGGTCCTAGATTCAAATCTCGGGATGGGCAAGGTTGACTTAGCCTTTCATACCAGCAGTGGTTCAATAAATGAGTACCAAACTTGCTTCAGAACATAAAACTGGGGGGTGGGGTCAAGTCAGACTAACCACCTGACTAGAACATCTAAACATGCACCTCAGTGCTCAAGTTCATGAAAAAAGTGATGGGCATAGTAGGCGGCTCCCTTGAGCCGTTGAGCCACTGAGTTTAGATTGAAAGGTACTTTCTCTTATAGGGTTTTGTATTTTTTTAACTATCATCACTCCATTTTTTAATAATGAATATATATTTTTATAGATAATTAAATTATTAAAGAAACAAGTAACTGATTTCTTCATAAAAATCACTTTTATAGTATAATTTTTTAAAAGAATTATTAACTCTATTAATCACCACCAATTTTGTTAAGAAAAATATTCTAGATAAAAATTAAAAGCAGAAGTAGTTTCGTTTATTTTACTTAAATCTCTAAAACTCTGTTTATCTTTTAAAGAGGAAAACTTTATGGATCATGAATTAATGGAAATTGGTACAACAATCAGGTAAGATCAGAAAAAAACTCGTTGAAATAGAAACTATAGGTTATTAAACAGAAAAATGTCTCGGATATTTCATAAATTATACGCGTAATAACCCCTTATAGCTTTCTATTCAATTGCATGCTTAAATTTTATCAAATTTCATAAACACGAAATTTGTAACCTTACAATGTAAAATTAAACCTCATTAACCGTTACATTTTATGAGTGCCTATATGGAAACAATTTTTGACAGGGTGTTCTGTAAGACATATATGGATATTCTGAAAAACAGAATATAATAAAGGGTTTTTTTTAAAGGTATAGAACTTTAAATTGCAATAAAACAACGATGTATCATTCGATTGGCATGATTTTTTTCATTCGAAAGATAATCTTGTGCATTACATTTTAAATATGATTTCTGGCATAGGACTGCCACGTCTGGCGCGGATGTAGTCCAATCTGGACGTCCAATTTTCGATGACTTTTTCCAAAATTTGTGGCCGTATATCGGCAATAACACGGCGAATGTTGTCTTCCAAATGGTCAAGCGTTTGTGGCTTATCCCCATAGACCAATGACTTTACATAGCCCCACAAAAAATAGTCTACCGCTGTTTAATCACAAGATCTTGGAGGCCAATTCACAGGTCCAAAACGTGAAATTAGGCGGTCACCAAACGTGTCTTTCAATAACTCGATTATGGCACGAGCTGTGTGACATGTTGCGCCGTCTTGTTGGAACCACAGCTCCTGGACATCATGATTGTTCAATTCAGGAATGAAAAAGTTAGTAAACATGGCTCTATACCGATCACCATTGACTGTAACGTTGTGGCTTTTATCGTTTTTGAAGAAGGATTCCACCAGCCCATAAAGCGCACCAAACAGTCAGTTTTTCTGGATGTAATGGTGTTTCGACATACACTTGTGGATTAGCTTCACTCCAAATGCGGCAGTTTTGTTTGTTGACGTAGCCATTCAACCAGAAGTGCGCTTCATCGCTAAACAAAATTCGCTTATGAAAATCGGGAACAACGGCAATCTCGTTTTGGGCCCATTCGACGAATCCACGCCTTGCTTGATGATGATTTTGATGAATTGCCAAACCAAACTGAGAATAAATAACTTGGCAGCTGTTAAATCGGTCGCCATCTTGGAAAGTAATGCCAACTTAAACTTCTATACCTGAATAAAAAACACTCTATATTAATGTGAAATGTATTTTTATACTTCTAAAAAACATTCAAATTCTTTGACTTTATGCATAGATAAAGGCTTACGTTATAGAAAATACATAATTCCGCATTTGTTATTTTTCCTATTGATTTTTATGTGCGACATATACAGGCTAGATTCAGAATCCATTTGTAAGTACTTCAGCAGTTCTGCACTTCCCAAATCCCGAACTAATTCGCAACAAAGCTCCTAAGGGCTTCTTTTACGGAAAGCCATTTCCAGTGGATTTCCTGATTCAATATTGATAAGTCAGTTTTGCTTGGGGATTTTGCACATTGACTGTTCTGTTAGTATTTGCTTAGAATCAGATGTATCGCTGAGATCGAACTTTTCCATATGTAGGAAGGAAGTAAACTAGAAAATGTAGGCTCGTTGACTTAAAGCAGCGGCCTTCAAACTGCGTTCCACGGAACCCTGTGGTTTTACGAGTCACAGTAAAAAATTCGAAAATAAACTTATTAATGCGTATGTATTATGCAAAATGTATTCACGTTTTGTAGAATGTCTACATACCCACAAGAATATAAATATCATCCTTGTTATTAAGAAACTGAGAATTTTATTCATACAAAATAACTTTGTTTCCCAATACACTTTAAACTTATAATATAATAAAAAGTATATGCATTATGAAACGCGCATTTTGTCCCTCTCTCTATATATATACATATATAAGTTACTTACTAGATTGTCAATATTTTATTCTTTACTGTGTCCTGAGTCCCACGAGATAACTTTATACTCATTAGTACAAATTACTCATTAGTACACCTACAACTTATCAACGCAGGCTGCGTTAACCCAGTGGTCAAGGTATCGGATCATGGCAGGCATGCCATGAGTTCGAGCCCAGTACCACTAAAGACCCGCCGTGTAGGGCAGCGATGAACGCTAAATCTGTTGAGAACTGAAACGCACACCCGTGGGTGTGGTGTGGTAGTTAGGAGAAAAGGGTATCAGCTCAGGTGTCGTCCACGTCACTTGACCATGGTTCAAAATGACGTAGTCCGTCGCCAAAAGCCCCCGTGTAGCTGAGCAGTGCGAAGTTAATATTCACTCACTCACAACTTATCAAAAGAGATTCGATTTTAAAAATTTAAAATTAAGCAAGAATAGATCCTAAGTCGTATGATGCAAATTCATACAAAGTATATACAAGATTTCTCGCACAGTGATAAACATTTTAATGTCATCCAGGAAAATGTGTATAAATGAAAAAATATTCCTCAACATATAAGTGGCTACAAAAACAAAATATAGAAACAAATGAAACTCGGAATACGTAATGCGATTGCAGTTATTCGCAATATACCTAGACTTCAACAGTGTTAAAAATGCGAGCACATATCCTAGTTACCCATAACGAATCCGTAGGTGATACCTGGATCACAGATTAATATCACAATGTCGAGTAAATTACATGTAAAATAGATTAAAAGTTTTTAATAATAATTGCTTTTACAACATCTATTGTTGCTCTGCTTTAAATATTTTGTTAAGATGTATTACTCTAAGTGTGTGTGGAATAGGGTTCCAGAAAAATACTTTCTAATTCTATAGTTTCCACAAAAGCAGCATTTTGTTCTAGAGGCTCCGTGAGTTAAAACAGTTTGAAAACCATTGGCTGGAGAGTTCTAGCGTCGTAACCCCAAGGTTTGCGGATTCGATCCCGGCTTGAGTCGACATTTTCTGCATGCAAAAATCATACACACTCATATCATATAATTATGTGGAGAGTAAAAAATCCCTGAAATATCAATTTGGCTCTGGTACTCAAGACAATATTTAGCATCCAACGAGAACTTGAATCGAATCAATCCAAGCTTCAAAGTTTTGGTAACGGATGCTTCCACTAGACGGTGTCACCAATGTAATAGCCCTTACACCCGGTGACTTGATGTGTCCACAAACAAAAACCTGCCATGAAATGGCTCATTAGAAAAACAAGAAACAAGTCAAAAACTAAGTATTAAGTGCGTTGTGAATAAATTAGTATGAAAATTACCTAGTTCTAATCAGTGTCGATTTATTAATTGGGCGCTTGGGGCGGACGTCCAAGGGCCTGAAGGGCCCAGATAAGCTGGTTCTAATTAGATTCCCTGGTTATAAGTTTCGATCTAACAGTGTCAAAGGGGTCTGTAGATGTTTTGCTTCCAGGGAATGAAATGCGCTTTAACCGGCACTGGTTCTAATGTAAGACTTTAAAAAAATATTGGAGTGTTGGCGTATCCATCAACTGCTCCAAAATTTAACAAAAAACTTAAATTTCGAAAAAAAAAATGTGTGTGTGTGTTTTAATTATTTTCCATAAATTACTCAAATTTCAGTAGCACTAAATAGTATTTTTATAAAATTTAAACAAAATAATACAATTTTTAAAAACACAAATACTTTTTTCCATGGGAAAGGAAAGCATAATTATGTTTATCAATTTATGAATTTTACAAATATCAACAAAAAACTCCTATTTGAAACATTTCTAATAACTTAATAATAATAATAATAATTTAAAGATTTTATGGCAAAAGTATTTGTGTTTTCGCTATTTTCTCTTTTTATTTATTTACAAAAAATAACATTTATAAAATTTACATGGCGCTACTTTAAAGTTAAACTGAATAAAATAATATTATCGAAGTAAAAATTAGATATCTATTGAAAAAGTATTTTTTCCAAATGACTAAACTTTTTTAAACCTGAATTTTAATAATATTTATAGCATTTTTTTATTATTTTACATATGTTCTCCATATTTATGAAAGCTTATTTTTAAATAAAACTACTTTTTAGTTTAATTCTCAAATTCATCTCTGAAATATCATTTAATTATCCTCTATATGAAAGGTTCATTTTTAATGATAGCGAGAATACGTTGAAAATATAAAATATATTTTTACGCTTACTTAAACTGCAAATACACATAGAAAATATTTTCTTATGGAACCCTTTTTTGATATATAGAAACAAAAAGAAAGTGAAAAACAGAACGATATAATGGTGTTCTTCTCAAAGAGAAAAAAAAACATAAAAAAGACATATAAACGATAATATTAAAAGATTTTATACATAATGCCTCGTTGTCTATTTCTTCCGTCGCTTATATTACACAACAAAAGTATTTCGTTTTTGTTTGGTACTTCGAAGAAAAGTTACCAAATTAACAACCCCTTTCTTTATCCAGCCAGCAACGGTTGAAGCTAAAAATAGTCACGATATATTCAAAATTTCCCCATAATAGAAAAAGAATACAAACTTATATATATACAAGCAAAGGATATCATTAAAAAGAAAAAAAATATCGAAGTGCAAGTACGTAATCGTGTTTATTTACCACGTGAATTTTATTTGTTCTTCTGTATTGCTAGGCGGATTGGCCACTCTGTTTTCTTCATTTGTAAAACTCTTTCTATACTTTCCATTATAAAGAGACTGTCTAATAAATTATTTTTGAGTGGAATCTTGAGATAAAAATAATTCACTACAGTACAAAAAGGTCATTTTAGATGAAGTATACTGGAAAAAGAATACGAATCCTTTTTGTGTTTGATTCTTAATTCCACCCGTGGAATAGTTTATATGTAAAAGTGGATGAAAGAGACTGCATTGTTGACAAAATGTTTAACGATTTAGCCTGTGTTCTTTTTTATTAACACTAAAATGTCCAGGATTTCGATTACCCTTAAACGTCTACCGGTATCGTTTCGATAACGTGATATAAAATACATGAAATAATTGTAGCAAATCTACATAATTGCAGGTCTAATGTTCAGTATAGTTTAGTTTTAAGACTTTTTAATATTATTTCATGTAATTATCATATACAATCACTGCATAGTTCATTTTTTAATTCCTACTGTTAGCTCACTCTCTCTCTCTCTATTTATATATTTATTTATCTTGTTCAAAAATTCAATCGTAAATAAAATACTTTCTGTTCATCCAATCAAGTTCGAATATTTTTTAACTTGTAGTGGATGACACTTTATGTTAATACAGTTTTTTGAAATAATAATTCAAGAATTAAATTTTATTTCTTAATTTTAAATTTATTCTGCGTTATTTCCCTCGTAGTTGAAGTTAACTGCAACAGATGGCGCCAGTAAGTTTATGTAGGAATTGACATTAATTATTTTTTTTTGTATTACCTGTTCATATATACACTCATTGACAAACAAATTAGAGCACGAAGAAATAATTGCGGGATCGTAACGAAACTTGGAATGAAAGTACATGTCGAGGAGATATGAAAATCATTAGAAATACAGCGTGATTGTGCATTACGTATAGACAGTAGATGGCGTTTAATGTCGTTCTCCGTGAAGTATAAAACAGTTAACCAAAGCTTCTTTGACTGTGCTGAACCATTTAAGAAGAAAGAGCTGAGGTAGGCATGGCATTACGCCATTTTTAAAAACAACATGAGCAGCTGTCGCAGTTTAAGAAGGGAGAGAATGATCGGCATGATGGAAGCTGGTTGGTCAGCTAGGCGAGTAGCTCGTCAATTAGGCCACTCTGATTGTATTGTGATGAGGTGTTGGCACCAGCGGATACGAGAGATGTCATTTACACGAAGACCCGGCTCAGAACGCTCTTGTCAGACCAGTCGTTGAGAAGACGGCCATTTTGTAAGAAATGCAAGAGTATGGCCAACTGCTTCTTCGACTGCCTTCCAGGTACAGGCAGCGCCTTCACTAGGGGTCCAGATGTCTTCTCAAACCATACGAAGGCGCTTGGCTGAAGGAAATTTGGGAACGAGGCGGCCCATTCCATGGGCTGTCTTTGACGCCACCGTTTGGAATGGTGCCGCACACGAGGAAACTGTACTGCAGCGTAAAGGAACGAGGTCATCTTTAGCGACGAATCCAGATTCAATCTCAGCAGTGATAACAATGGTGTACGTGTGTGGAGACCCCGTGATGAACGCCTCAATCCTGACTTTGCTTTAATACGACACACCGCTCCAACAGCTAGTGTGATGGTATGGGCTGTCATTGCCTACATAACACGGTCACCCCTAGTATTGATCATTTGCACCATGGCAGCCCAGTGGTATGTCCATGACATCCTGCAACCACTCATGCAACGGCTCCCAGGAGCAATTTTTCAACAAGGCAATGTTCGGCCTCACACGGCAAGGGTGTCACAAGACTGTCTCTGCACTGTTACTAATCTTGCTTCACCTGCCCGATTCCCAGATTTGTCTCCAATCAAACATATATGGAATTATTTGGCGTGGCGAGTTGGGAATCACACGAATTTGAACGAACTAGAGGCAAGGGTACAGCAAAAATTAAACTTAATATCTCAGTACATAATACATAACTTGTATTCCTCAATGCCCGATCGTATCGCATCATGCATTCGCACTAGAAGGGGTTCAACAGGGTATTAAATGCTCCGTTCTTTTGCCTTTTTCTCTGAAATAAATTATTCTTTTTCTTTGGTTTTCTAATATAATTTACCTATATCAAAGTATTCATTACGCATGTAAAATTGTGTTTCATTTTGACGATACCTTCTGGGTGCGCTAATTTTTTTTTTGTCTATAAGTGTATTATGACCCTTTTCATCATAAAAAATGACGTTGATATTTTGTTTTGCGAAGCTTGTTGAACCAAGGCCTTATCGCACAAAACATCTCGTTTCACAAATCTGTCAGGAACATTACTAGTATGAGGTTTTCATTATGAAAATGAACTCAGTGGTGTAACAGCCCCTGTTGAGCGAGGCCTATTGTGCCTATCTTAATTTTCATAACCTTGAACACTGAAATGCATAAGCAGATGTTCCAATCAAGTGGTCAGTCTGACGCGAAACCCCCAGTGTTTAGTCCCCGAGCAAACTTGGTACTTATTTATGGACCCACTGAAGTAGTGAAAGTTTGAGTCAACTTTGCCCAGTCCAGGAATAGAACCCCGTACCCGTGGTGTGGAAGAACTAAACGCTACCACTCTCCCACTGGACTTCAACTATATTCAAATAGGTAATGAAATTTTTTCCTGGTTCTATCGGGCATTCCCCCAAAAATCATAATTTTTTTTCTTATAACTGTGAAAGGTCATTCATTATTTCTTTTCCATTCATTTATTACTTATCATACACCTAATAGAATAGAAACTACTGAAAATATGATATTTTACTTCTAACTATCAAATAAAAACTAATACAAGTAAGATATTTTACTGCTAATAAATAAAAACTGATACAAATAAGATATTTTACTGCTAATAAATACAAACTAATACAAGTAAGATATGTTGCAGCTAATAAATAAAAACTAATACAAGTAAGATATTTTACTGCTAATAAATAGAAACTAATACAAATAAGATATGTTTTACTTCTAATTAATAAACAAAAACTAATGCAAATAAAATATTTTACTTCTAAAACATCGACGCAGACTTAAATTAAAGTAAAACTCACACAAAATCTTGCTTATGTAATCCTTAGTTCTTTTTCAATCTCGGACGTCTTATTTCTAAGTTTAGGGGTTGAAAAACAATCCATTCGAATGGGCAGATATTTTCCGGTTTTCTGTACAATTCAATTTCGGAGTGTGGTTTCCATATTTTTCCCTGGAATGTTTTAGAAGAAGAAATAAATAAACAAAGAATGCTAAACAGAGGAGGGTATTTTGAAAGGGCACAGATAAAATGGAGAAAAGAGAAAAACTTAAAATAGCTATGCCCAACCTTTTGTACGATTTGCGAGCCTTGAGGCTACTATCGTCTGTTGAGATTGAAAAGATAAAAAGTTTGTTATATATATATATATATATATATATATATATATATATATACATATATTCTTTCGATTTTAGATCTTTTTGCTTGTGGTAAGTTTGTATAAAAATTATCTTTTATCATTTACTGAATCTTAGCACTGGTTAGATATTTTTTTAAAAAATAATATTTTGAAGTTTGAGAATGATAATTTTGGGTACAGAGAAGTAAATCGAATCATTCTGACGACGGAGAAACAAGAAATGTAAGAAAAAAAATCTAAAAATTCTGAATAGTACGAAATTGTTTCTTATAAGGATACATTCCTGTTAAATGAAATATATTACATAAAAAATCCTGGGTATAGTAATGAGAGGTTTAAAAATAAAAATAAATAATAAAAATCAGATGAGCACAAACTAATTAGACTTCTACGCATATCGAAATACTGTCTATTTAAAATAAATGAGATTCCTTATGAATATAGGAAGGGCTGTAAACCAGTGGTTCTCAAACTTTCACTAATGGCACCCGCCTTTTCAATCACAATTTTCATCGCACCCCCCTTATACATAAATAATGTACTGAATGCAATAATAATGCACTTTGACGCTAAAGCTACAATACGATCATAATTATAAACCATACAAAATAATAAGATAAGTATTACATTTTGTATATCTTACTTTTAAGTAATATTTTTTTTTGCTTCTTAGTTCGATTCACTATAAAAGCGTGTTTTTTTAGTTTGTTTTAAAACTATAATTTATTTTATAGTTATTTTTAATATACTCTATAAAAATCACAATTCCAGTGAATGATTTAATTAAGAGAAAATATACTTACCTACTTTCAAGGACTTTTCAATTTTTCTTAGAAAATTTGAGAAAAAATCCAATAAAACTAAAGAAAATGTTCTAAATAAATAATGCCCTTAATAAAGGACATAAATCCCAGACACTTTTTGCTAACAACACAGGAACGTTATTTTCCAGCTAAACTCAAATCAACTCAAACGTTTCATGTCTCACGCTTTTATGATATTTACCTTCGCTATCTTGATTAATATGCATTATTTCAGTAGGTTCTTCAATTGCTTGATCAGTTTCAACTTCCTTTAATAGAGATCACAGATGCCCATTTTTTTTAATATTCTGCTTATTTACATTTATAAACCATAATAAGTCGTACAACACAGCAATCAAAACTACAAAATTGTTCATGGGGAAAATGTAGCATGTTCTAAAACATAATTGCGTAAAACGTTTTTTATTATGCATTATATGTTTCAGAATACTCATGCTTATCCATATATCATAAAACTCTTTCACATGGAAAAAGATGAAACAGAAATATATTATATATATTTACAACTTCCCTAAAAAAAGACGGATATAACCATACCAGTAAGTTCGAAGGTCAGCTAAAGTAATATTTTAGGTTAAAAGAAACGTAACAAAAAATCTCTCATCGTTTGATATCGTTAAAAGAAACGTAAAAAAAAAATCTCTCATCGTTTGATATCGTTAAAAGAAACGTAAAAAAAATCTCTCATCGTTCTCATATTGACCGCAAAGCAAACAAAATATTTGTTTAATTTGGTTATAGGATCAAAGATGACTAATGAGCGTTTAAAGTGGAATCTTTTATTTTTGATGATCACCAGATGATAAAAATAAATTATATCAGTGTAATTGTGTATTTTTTATTATGTCAGAAGGCATCTTGTTTTACTTCATTCCAAAAAATTATTTTTAAACCTTTTATTTTCAATATGCTTGCGCCCCCCCTCGCTGGGTTACCGCACCCCCCAAGGGGGTGCGCCCCACGGTTTGAGAAACACTGCTGTAAACCATTTTTTATAAAGCTTGGAATAATACCTCGAATAAATCACCTCAAAACATAAGAGCATTGCACGCATACATTTTAGATTCCTTCGTAAAAAAGTGGGTGAGTTTTATACGGTGAATATATATATATATATACCGACAAACTAAAAAAAGGCAGCTTGAACGTATAAATACGCGTCATGCATCGGTGTGGCGTTATACGCCGGATTTTACGGTAACTAAATTTTTAGACTATAGTAGGTTACTGATTTTTTCATAAAACTTTATTGTATATTAATTTTTACAAACATATATAAACTCTAGGAATCTTTAACTATTGTTGAATAAAAGAAAATGTAGCTTTTTTCAAAGTATAGGTGCGTGTTATGGGCCGGATTTTATGGTAGGTTATTATTTCTTGCGTGTTATGGGCCGGATTTTACGGTAGGTTATTATTTCTTGCGTTTGAGTTTAAAAGGTTTTTCTTTTTATATATTTACTTAGTTTTGTTAACAGAAAAACACGTTCATGTTTAAAGGCTTACCAAAATTAGCTGCAATGACATATGAAGTAAACTAGATTGAAACATAAATTTTTCTGAGTAATAGCATATTATAATGAGAATAAAAAAAAAATGTTGCAATTAAATTGATAGATTTCTTATTTTATCTCTTTATGGAAACTTTTGTAATTCTTCACAGTAGAAAAAAACATGATATGTTTTTTTTTTAAAAAAAGACATTTCCCGAGCATTTATATTTAGGCAAAATCATTAAAATCAAACTTATAACAAAAATATCATAAGTAAAGCAAACAAGTCTGTTTAGAGCTCTCCAGGTGATAGAATACCAGTTGTTCAAATAGGTTTCTCCTTCTCCAGTCAAATAATAAACTTTATTTAGTACTGTAGAAACGGTTGATCTTTCATCGGCTGGATCTTAATTGTTACTTATTCCAGGTGTTAACGAAATTCAAATAATCATAAATTTTATGAAAATCTTAAATCATCCGTTGAAAGAACTGAATGTCCATAGTACTACTCATGAGTTTATTTTCAGAAAGAAATTGTATTGGCTTAAACATACAATTAGACTAATTAAAGATGAAATATTGCATACAGAAAAAAGAAATTTTGAAATCTAGGCATTTATTAAATATTAGCAGATAATATTAAGTTGAAGAGAAATAAATTTTGGTACATTGCTGTAGCGATCGACATCTCGTAAATTATCTATCAAATAATTTCAGATGCAAGATCTTTGGAAAGGTTACATTTTGCACTAATTTTTTTTTCGCTATTTTTTTTTTGCTCTTTCAGTAAAGAGTTACAGGGTGTGAAAATGGAAGTCAACAAAGAGAAAATTTCGTGCATTGTACAGTTTTTCTTTGATAAAGGTGAAAATTCAAGTCAGATGACTGAAGTTGTGAATGGTGTTTTTGCTTCCGATACTATACGTTGTGACAAATCTATACGGAACTTTATCACTAACCTTCTGAGTCGTCCTTTTTAGGGAAATTTAATTCCCTACCTATTTCCAATCAACTCCAAAAAGAGGACAGGATTCCTTGTTATGCAGATTAGATAAAGTATTTAAGTCAACCGGAATAGTAAAGTTGGAGCAGTAAAAGAGAGAGATTGAAGTTGAAAGTTATAGTGAAGTTAAATTGAAGATTTCTTGTTGGATAATTTAATCTCAAGAAGAGTTGAGATTCCGTGTGGTAAATATTGATTTATAATTAAAGTCTCATCAAAGATTTATTTTAGGAGTGAAATTAAAATTAAATGTTCAATAAGAACATTAAATATAATTCTGGGATCTCTTATCGTTGTAATCTCTGCGTGATCGATATTATAATTGTTAATTAATTGGATCATTAATTATTTAAGTTAATTTAAAGGATATTACCTTTAAAACCTCATAATACTAGTTAGATATATTTGTTAATAAGTCTTTGATTCTATTTGGATAAGATAACCAAATAAAGAAAGTTATTTATAAAAATGGCTACTGGTTCTTATCTGACTCCTATTTATTCTCGTTCTCAAAGTGAGGTCCTAGGAGATCATCACAACGTATAACTAACTATACGTAACAAATTACGTGGAATTTTGGTTTCTTTGATTCTGTTCAGGTATTGACCTCATTGAAATGTCGTAGACAATCACGGATATGTTCGAAGTTGACCGACAAGTTAGTAGTTGTATCATCGCTCAGGAACTAAATATCAATCATAGTACGGTTTTAAATCATTTGCCCAAAGCTGGATTTAAAAAGAAGATTGATATGTTAGGGTCTCATATCAATTAACACAAAAAAAAACATGATGGACTGAATTTGCATCTACGAAACCTTAGCCAAACGCAATGAAATCGACTCATTTCTTAAGCGGATCATGACTTAGGACGAGAAGTGTGTCATTTTGCAGAACGATTGTGGTCAAAGTATGATGAAGCAGCTCAATTGGTGGCCAAAGCATAAAAGTTATACTGAGCATTTGGTGATATTGGAAAAGGGAATTTTTTATGAGTTGCTTCCGTAAGGCCAAATACTGAATTCGGATCTTTACTTTTAACAATTGTACCTTTTGAAACTAGAGATTGACCACAAACGACCAGAATGGGCCAACATGAGACGTGCTGTGTTCCATCAGATCAACAGCAGGCCGCATACGTTTATAATGACTCCAGAAGGTTGGTTGGGAATTTTTGATGCACCTATTATACTATACGTACTTGGCACCAAGAGATTACCATGGTTTTCCTGCATTGCAAAACTTTCTTAGTGCTGAGAAATTAACATCAAGAGAAGATTTTGAAATCTGATTAATACAACTTTTCGCAAATTGGGACCAAGATTTCTATGATGCAGTCTTTATTAAACTCTCTTTAAAATGGCAATACATTATGGAATAAAACAGCTTAAAATTTACCAAAATTGGTCACCTAAAACATGTAAAATAAAGATTTGAAGTTCACGTAAGAATAACAGATTACTTTTTCTCCAACCTAATATCGAGGCTTCCAAAGGACTTAATATAATTTGTCCTCCGAATTTTCACCAACTTATTTCCAACAGAAGTGGTTTTAAAAAGTTTTGTGAATTTCTTGTGAATATTTGTAATCCTTCATATAACTTCGTTTTTTCCCTCCTTTCCTTTATAATGTGTGATTAACACTTACTTCTTTGACCTCTTTATGATACTTTGTGGTGCGCGGGGATTTTATAATTGTTTTCAATAAGAAATATTTAAATAAAACCCAAAACATCAGTACAGTTGATTTGATAATTATGTTATTTTGTAAAAAAAAATGAAGTTAAAATCAATTTCTTAAGTCCTGCTTTTAAATTATAATATAAGTACGCAAAACAAATATCCTTTTGTTATTTACTTTTTGCACTTACTTTTGCTTTTTTTAAATTACACAATAAACTTAATGAGCTAAATTCATGACGGTCATCGTGTAGGGGAGCGATACACGTTAAATCTGTAGAGAGCTGAAATGTCCTCCCTTTGGTATGGTGTGGTAGTTAGGAGAGGGGGGGTGCCAGCTCAGGTGTCGTCCACGTCGTCAGTGCAATTCATTTTCGAAACATCTTTACACTGACGGAATTTTCCGTGCTATCCGGTTAGAGGGTTAAATGCTTCCCTAACAAATTGTTTTTGAAAAAAATTGCAAGAAATCATCACATTTTTAAATTTTATTATCAAATACAAGGAAACGAAACAAAACAAAATATGTAAGTTTTAAGTTGAACTTTTAATTTTTTACAGGCGTAAAAGCATTCAGATTTAAGATTAGTTTATTACCCTCAAGGTATCTGGGGCAAATGGAAAAAAGTTCAATATTAGTCTTTGTATGATAATTTTTGAAACAATGTACAACATAAAGTGATAACTGACATTCTGTACACTGGTATCTGGACTCTTTCCTACTGTCTTACCTCTGGAATCTCTTTTATGGGAGCACATATTGGATTTGATTTTTTTTCAGTTGCAGGAATAACATTTGCAAAGAGGTTAACCTGAAGGGTGATGGACTAATGCTGGGTCTTCCTGATGTGGCAGAAAACTCGTCACGATGATTTTCCGAAATCATTTTTTCATTCAGTTCCATTATAAGTTGTTTAGGTGATAAGGAGCCTCCTAATTTACAGTTCAAAACGTAGGCTACATACAGAAGCATCACTTCCACATTTTCAATGTCCCCCCACCGCTTCATAATCACTGTCTGAAAAATCATCGCTATCGCTATCTGGCATCATCGCCATTATTTTACTTTTTTTCACACACAACGCAATTATCCCTCTTTATACATTATTAATCCACTAGTCGACGGGTAATAACCAAAAGGAAACACGTGACCTGTCCCACCAAAATATTCCCGAAACCAACAAAATTTTGCAAACTGCCTACTAAAACTGAATATTTCCCTTCATTTCCCCCAGGCCGAGTTAAGCTGAGATAAAACCAATTGTGCTGACAAATTCTGTTTCCCATTACTTTCTCGAGGTAATAGTTAGCTGCAATTAATAAGAACCCGAGATAACTCGGGATAACCGTGCAAGCGGTTAATGAGTAAACATGTAAGAAAATCTTAGATATATATATAATCAGTTGTTACACTCCCGAAGTAAGTCTTACTATCTATATTTTACATCGAATTTAAATCTATAATGCGAATACTAGTAAGCTATAATTTTATAATTATATTTTATTAGTATAGTGATTTTATTTATAGTATTTAAATTTCTCCTAATGTTATTCTTTCATTTCCTCTTGGTACGTACTATAGACAAACTACAGGTGAAGGTTGGCTAGCCCTAAAACTTGTTTAAACCTGCAATCTTGGTTCCTAAGTTCAGGAGTATTATTGTACTATTGTGTCTATTATTTCCTATTTAGTATAGTTATCTTAGGTTCTATAGCTATCTGTGTATTTATATATTTTGGATTATATATATATATATATATATTATCGCTGTCAGTAGATACATATTATACCACCGACGAGTTCCATCAAATCACAAGACGTCGCCAGATGCCGCAATATGAAACCAATAATGAAAACCGTACCAGCGCCCCACCCGCTCAAACACAATAAAAGACATTTTTTTAATTGGCACCGTCTTTTGATTTGGCGATATTTATCGACGGTACAGTAAGTAAATATCTTGCTTTCAAATGGAGATTTAGCTCAGAATTTAATATTATTTTACTTTATATTTCCTTCCCCCTATTGGAAATAAATAATGCGATTGATTAATAAAATGTCTTTAAATCCAGAATTCTTAATTTTATATACATGTTTAATTATTTTTAAAATTCTTTTTCTTAATTTTTTTTCTATCTAAGATTATTAATATTTATTAGTTTAATTGAATAAAGTTGCGTCTTGTTATATCATTGGAGATAAGCTTTTTATGTGGTATTTTTCCCATAGTATTACAAAAAAGAAAAAAAAACATGCATCTATTATGAACCATAATAAAACTAGGATTAATTCAGACATTCAAAAGTTCCCAAGCTAATTTTTTTTACAAAGTAAAGCCAGTATTGATCAAATGTTTGAGATTTTAAAGAGTTTTTTAACTTTTTATGGGAATTATATAGACAGAAAACCATTTAAAAGATTCAAGTTAACCTCATAAAGTTCAAGCGTCAGAATGTAACGGAGACCTTAAAAATAAAAGAAAATACCATATTATTTTGCGTTAAATTATTCATCACTTACATTACAAGCTGTAAAGGAAATAGGTTATTACTTTAAACTTTATACCACACTTTCAGAACTGAATCAAGAATCCCTCTCTAAATCAAATAATATATATTAAAATTTATTTCGGTAATTATCTTGAAACTTTTAATTTTAGATGACTTTCTCATAAACTTTTACCTTAGTGACGAGGTTGTTAAAAATGAAAACAGAGCTTGCTTATACCTTAGAGGTGATGATTCTTAGAGAAAAGGCGAGAATTTTGGAAAGTTCTTCGGCTAAAATGGGATCAGGAGGGAACTTTACTACCATAGCTAGAAGAACTCAGTATTTAATTGACGAATTATAGTATGCTAAACTTCAAAAGTGAAATAAACTGGAGTTAAATTTATTTAGACTTTTGTTAAAAAAACTTTTAATTTCTAAATAAGTTTTATTACTACAAAATAATCATAACTTAACTCAGTGGCGCGACAGCGCATGAAGGCCAAGGGTTACTGTGCCTAACTCATTATACGCGACCTTGAGCCCTGAGGTGCCTGAGTAGTGTACATTTTTAAAACTTCCTTTATAACATTTTTGAAATTTAGCAGTAAATATATTACAGATAAAACCTTAATAAAAACTCTTTTTTCTTTCTTCTTTCGAAACTCTTATAAATCCCCATGCAAAATGGTTGAGAAACTCCTTTGTCAACCCATTTTTTATGTAACAACAAAGAAGCAATTTGATTGTCACCAAATCAAAAATCACAATCAACGTAATTTAGAGTTTATTCAGTTGAAGATTATTTTCCGAGTACGATAAGTACGAGGGAAAAGGAACAAAAAATAAAGTGTTAAGATTCTTTTAAAAAAAGGAAGTCTTGACTTTGAGGAAAATTTCAACAATTAAACTCAATGTTATTTAAAATTGTCTCCCAAAATTTAAGAACTAAGAATTTTAAGTAACTTTAAACATGAAAATTTTCATTCTAAATGTGCACATAAAGTAATTTATTTTTAGAAGTTCTAAGACTTTCTTTAAACTTATTTCTTTTTAGAATTTCTCTTTACGAAACGACATCATTAAATAAAGTGAAAATCGTTTATTCTTCTCCATTTGCAAACTTCAACTTTTGCAAAAACTGCTTAAAGGCCTTTCACGTAGGAAAAACTAGAAGTTTGCGAAAACTTTTGGATAATATAGAGTTTATTAAAGTAATATCGAAGATATGTGAAGGGCAAAAATAAATTGTTTATCAACTCAGAAACGATCGATACATTAAACTTTTATAGTAAATTAAATTTACTTTTAGAGGCATATGAATGATACTGCGTAGAGGTGGGGAGATTTAATAATATTGAATCACCTAAGTAATGCATAAATTGAGCATAAACTTTCTTCAAGCTGTGTGATTTATATTTTCTGTAAAAGTATTAGATAATAATAAGTCTCGTGAAACACAATTATTTAAAACAAGTAATATAAAAAAAGATCTTCAAGTCAATTCCTACTTATATAGATCAAAAAGAAAAAAAAAAATTGTCACTGCTTTTTATTAAGTAGTTACAACTAATATAAATATGTATATACATATGAATGAATCACAATATTAAGGGGTAATTATTTTTTATTAATTATCATTAAAGCATCGTATTGTCATCCAAAAAACCATGCATATAAAATTTCAGTTCAAATGAATGCTTTAAAACGTGGTAAAAAAATTTTTTAAAGTTTTGACCCAAGTCACTAAAATTGAAAACATCGTAGCTGTATCCATAATTATTTAAATAATTAGTTCCCGTCAGTTAATTTTAATTAATTGTAATAAAATTATCGTATTTTTGCCCAAAACAATCGTGTATAGAAAATTTCAGCTAAAATGAGTGCTTTAAAATGTGAGAAAAAACGCTTTTCAAGTTTTGACACAAGTCACCAAAATGACTGCTAAGTCCCTCAAAATGATGACAACGTGGCTGTATTTGTAACTCTTTGAATAATCAGTTTTAATAGATTAATTTTTTTAATTATTATTAAAGTACTGTATTGTGATCCAAAATAATCATGTATATAAAATTTCAGCTCAATGGAGCACATTAAAACATATTTTATTAACGATTGAAAATTCCACCAAGATAAATAAATAAATATAGAGAGTGTGAGCTAATAGTAGGAATTGAATTAGCAGAAAAAAGAATTTGTTTCGTTCGAAATTTCAGTGAATAAAACTACGCTTAATTTGACATCATATATCTTTTATAATTGAAAGAGTTAGATATGAATGTATATTTGAAAGTAGTTTTATTAGTATTCGGTTCTCTCTCTATACAGGGTGTTGCGCAATTCAACCGAGAAATCCAGGAGGTTCATAGCAGACAGCATGGGTGCGACAAATCGGCATAGAACATAAGGTCGAAACCTACATTTAATTGATGTCATTTACAAGTATAGTTAGGAAGAGTATGATGTTGAGTGGAATGTTGTTGTTGCTCATCTCCATGTCTAGCCAAGGTAGTCCACAATGTCATTCACTCTCAAAAAGTCCAACACCGTTCAAGGGTCTTCATATAGATCTTGTTTTGAAAGTCCCAGACAGTCAAGAGTGTGTTCTGGAGATGCCTGACAGGCACAACACTTTACACAAGTTGGAAAAACTTTGTTTTCATCCCTAAAAGTCAAATTCCGGAGGAGTCCACTCCGGAAATGAGTTAGAATAGTTTGTTCCTGCCTGCTGCATTGATGAGAAATAGAACCGTCACACAGGTCTTGGTGAGCATGAGAAACAGTTGATTGCTCGATGTTGATGTTGGTGGAATGCAGTTCTGAGTATGTGAGGGGAGCCGATTTCGCATAGTGGGTTGAGCTGTGCGATTTTTTGCTTGGAAGTCAGCAATCTCATTCCCCACGATGTTAACATGCGAAAAAACTCATTGTAGATGGATCTCGCGAGAAGATGAAAGACGTTTTAGTTTCTCCAAAATAGTTACTCCTGCGTTATTATCCACCTTATGCCAGTTAGAAAGATGTTGAATGGCACTACGACTTTTCAGATAATATTCAGATGCTGTTCGAACCAGGAATTTAGAGTGCCCCTTAAAGGCCTGCATCAATAGCAATGAGTTCACTGCAAAAGACAGAACAACCATCAGAGTTTCTCAGTATATCGAGTGGAATGAAAAAGGGTGATAAGAGGTAAGAAATACATTTATTAGACGTAAACCATTCAGGTGGATCAAGGAAGAAAGGAGGGCAGTGATTCACTTTTTGCTTGCGGTACCTGCAAATAGGTACACTGGAATACCTGTACAAATACCTGCTCTGGAAACTAGCTATCATTTCCATCCCTATAACCTCAAATACTTGCACATTGTCCTCAGTGGTTGACGTCGATGGACTGCCCGATCTTTCGTAGTCACATCAAGAGGTTCTTTCTTGTATGAAGCACTCTATTCATTCAGATAGATTCTGCTTCCCGCTAAACTACTGTCACCGTACTGCTCTTGCATATGACGAATGAGTTTTGCAGGTTTCACAGCTTTCACCACCAAAAACTAAATTACTGCTTGCCTTTCCTCCTTGGTGCAGATCAACATTGGAGCTGATATGGTGAATGGTATGCTACACTCCAAAGACTGCGATAGAAGACGAGTGACGCATTGTACTGAAGTTTTGCCGACTACTTCTTATTCAGCACTAGATATTAGAACTGTTGTCAAACCTTCGAAAGAGAAATTGCAAAAGTATCCTTACTTTTTTATTTTCCCTCCTATTTCCGGTTGCACATTGGGCATGTTTCAAGCACACAAACGAGGTAAGTACTCATATTTATACATCATAAAATAATGTACAATAATTAAATGATAAATAAAATTCAGTACGCCTACTTTCTCTTCAATACATTATCATACATTATTATCATCCCTGGTCAACGTTATAAAATCGCATAGAAGAATTGAAATTGAAATATTACTGAAATGTCCTTTTATTGACGTCATTTATTTCTAATGAATTATTTTAGTACTATGTATTTATTAACCCTTAAAAAATGGAAATTATCTACACTGTGTAAATTTTTATATTAAATGTATATATTTAACATTTGTAAAATTATTTTAACCCCTTAACTGCCGATTAAAATTTACGCAATTCGCTCTCCAGGGCCACCATTTTCCACGTAGACTCACGTATGGGGTGTACTAAAGGCGAAAGAAAAGGCATGATAAAGCAAATTTTGTGAAACAAATAAGTCCTCTCTCTCTCTCCGCAGACTCTGTCGAAGTCATTTTATTACATTCCAATGCCTTCAAAATAGTTCCATTGATAGTAGCTCAAAGAAAAGCATAGAATTTTTGAAATACGTATATATACGTCCTTCGAATACATGTTAAGTGAGGCGTATATATACGCTGGTGGCCGTTAAGAAGTTCTGAACAAAGTTTTTATCTCCATTTATGAATGAAAACAAAACAAAATTGTTTAATGTGATAACTATATTCTTCTCAATATATCAAATAACCCCTGAAATAAATAGTCTCGAAAATGTTTAGTGAATTAGTTGGTTATGGAAAATACAAACCTTCTTACGTGTTCTGGTTTGTCACGCATAAAAACTGTCAGAGGCTAATGCCACCTCTTAAAACTTGATAAAGACCTTAACTCTAAATAAAGAAGAAAATAATAAAAAAAAGCCAACCTCAAAAGAAATACAAAAACAAATGCATCGAGTATAGATATATTCATTTTTTTATTTATTTCTTAGTTTCTTTTGAATCTCGGACGTATTACGTTTGCATTTTTGGGGTTGTAAAACAATCCTTTCGAATGGAAAGATCTTTTCCCCTTCTTTTGTGCAATTCAATTTTAGATTGCGGCTTCCATATTTTCTGCTGGAATTTTTTAGATTGCGAACTGGAGAAATAAAAAAAAACTCATTGTGCAAAACTGAGGAGAGTTTTTTGTTTGAAAGAGAACAAATAAAAGAAAAAGAAACACTCTAAAGGCTTCTGCCTAACTTTTTGTACGATTTGTCTCTCTCGAGGTTTCTATTATGTGTTGTGGTTGAGATTCAATAGAAAAAAATTGCAATTTTTAGTTGGAGTTCGTTTTATGCTTTTCTTTCTTTTGTCAGTGGTAGATCCTTTTTGTAAGGATAGCTCTCCAATATTTATTGTATTTCAAAGATTATTTATGTATTTATTTTTAAAAATGGTATTTGAATGTTTGAAATAAATTCTTTTTTAAAGGAAAATGAGATCAAGTTAGTTTTACAATGGAAATATCAAAGAATTTTTTAAATAGTTATTAGTTCTGGCTTATTTGCAATGAAAATAATTTCAAAAAAGAAGTTAGTTCATTTCATTAACATGTTAAATCAATAACATTCAATACCATTTAGGAATATTTTACAAACGTTCAGTCCCTAAGGCGTAGAGTATTAAAGTAAAGTAAATACTATCGCAACAATGCCAACTTTCAAGATAACTCACCAAATGGGCAACTCAGATTTTAAATGTGTCGTAAACACTAAATTGGCAGTCATGTGCTTTCTTTCATATGATGTCACCAATACCGTTGTGATAATATAAAAGCACCAAAAATGATTATAATTGCAAATTGTATTATTTAATATTGTAAAGTTATAAAAATATTAGGTACATATTATCGCATTACTGGTGCCAATTTCATGTTATAGAGCCGTCATATGTATTTGGTCAAATCAAAATGCGACAAAAATTCTAACTTCATTTGAGTGAACAGTAGTATTGAAGATGTTTTCCACCATTGACTGCATATTGTACCACTTGACGACGTTTATTTTTAATTGGTGAATTAGTCTAGGGTAAATGTAAGAACCAATAAACTATGTTATAAAATAGTATATTTTTTGATAACTTCGATATATATACAAATATATATATTGTATATATATATATATATATATATGTATATACACAGTCCAGTCACATTAATGTGACTATCTGTCAAAAGCCAGAATAACCACCTTTCGCAGAGCGGACTGCTGCAAGACGTGCAGGAAGAGAGTCACTTAGGTGCCTGAAGGTGTTCTCTGGGATGTTGAGCCATGCCGACTCTAATGCCTTGGCCAGCTGCGCTAGATTACGCGGTTGAGGATCCATGGCGCGAACAACTCGATTGAGATGGTCCCACAGATGCTCGATTGGGTTTACGTCAGGTGAGTTTGATGGCCAGGGGAGGACGGTAAACTCATCCTGGTGCTCTTCGAACCACGCACGTACACTGGCAGCTGTATGGCACCTCGCATTGTCCTGCTGGAAGATGCCATCATCCTGAGGAAAAACAATGCGCACGTAAGGGTGTACATGGTCCGCAAGGACAAATGCGTACTTGTATTGATCCATCGTGCCTTCCACAATGATCAGTGAACCCAGAGAATGCCAGGAAAACATTCCCCAGACCATAATGCTTCCGCCTCCAGCTTGGACCGTTCCGGCAATGGTTGCAGGGTGGTTCCTTTCAGAGGTTTCACGCCTTATACGCCAACGTCCATCTGTCCGATGGAGCATAAAACGCGATTCATCTGAAAACGCTACCTGTAGCCACTCAGTGGACGTCCAGCTGCTGTACTGGCGTGCAAATTCTAGCCTTCGTCGTCGATGAACAGCAGTCAGCATAGGTGCACGAACCAGGCGTCTGCTTCGGAGGCCCAGACGCAGCAATGTTCGCTGAATAGTAGTTTGGGAGACACTTTTGGTAGCCCCTTGGTTCATTTTGGTGGTCAGTTGCTCAACGGTAGCCCGTCCATCTGCCCGAACGCATCTCCGCAACCGTCGTTCGCCTCTGTCATCTATGGCCTGTGGTGCACCACATTTGCCACGTCGCTAATTTTGAACAGTCCCAGTTTGCCATGCACGGTACACTTTTACCATGGCGGCACGCGAACAGTTCGCAAACTCAGCCCTTTCGGAAATGCTTCCACCCTTGGCCCAAATGCCAATGATCATGCCCTTTTGGACGTCGGACAAATCGCTTTGTTTCTGCATTACGCCAACGATTGAAATGTTTTCCGAAGCCCTCGCACACCCTTTATATACGCTCAACTGCACTGTGCTGCCACCTGCCTTCTGTGATTGGTTATTTAACTCTGACGTAGAAAGTACGTAGTGGACACATTAATGTGACTGGACTGTGTATATGTATATATATATATATATATATACACATATATATACTGGTGTGCAAAAATTAAGGACGAAGTCGAAAAATTAGCATATCAGCTGAACGAAAAGGCAGAGCGGACAGAAAGACCAATCAGGAGATAAAAAAGGTGATGTACGGTAGCACATGTGCAGATATGCAGGTAGACGTAATGGGTGAGTGTCTGAGTAGTATAAAGCATGTTGTCGGTGTAAGATCAGTATTTCTGGCAAAGAGATTACATGCCGTATAGCAGTTAAAATCACACCGACTTGCTGCCTCAGCGGGAAATGGCGAATAATCAATCTGTTAGACGACATCTGGCTGCTTTTACCCGAGGTCGAATCATTGGGAAGTTGGAGGAAGGCCGCAGTGTGACAAGTGTGGCTGCCGAGTTCGGAATTGCTCACAGCATCGTTTCACGACTTTGGAGACAAATTCAAACTACAGGAACCGCTATCCGGGGGTTCAGTAGTGGTCGTCCACGAGGAACCACACCCGCAGATGACCGGTACATTGTCTTACAGGCCAGAAGAAACAGGCGGCAGACAGCGGGAGAAATCGCTAGACACACGACACAGGCAACTGGACGACCGATATCGCGTTTTACCGTGGCCAGAAGACTGCACGGTGGTGGTCTGTTTGCACGACGCCCTGTACGGTGCGTACCTTTAACGCCTGCCCATCGGAGAAGATGTTCTCTGTGGTGCCGGGAACAGCGGAATTGGAGAGACAATGAACGGGGACGTGTACTATTTACAGATGAGAGCAGATTCAGTTTGAGTAGCGATTCTCATCGCATACTCATCTGGAGAGAGCGGGGAAGCCGCAATCATCCCTCGAACATCTTTGAAAGGGACAGGTATGGAGGTCGCGGTGTTCTCGTTTGGGGAGGCATCATGCTTGGTAGTCGTACAGACCTTCACATCTTCGACGCAGGTTCAGTCAACGGGACCCGTTATTGTAACGAGATTCTTCTTCCACATGTGCATCTCTTTAGAGGCTCTATGGGTCTGCAGTTCCTTTTCATGGACGACAATGCACCATGTCATCGCACAGTATCTACCGAACAGCTCTTAGAGAGTGAGGATATTGAACGTATGGATTGGCCGGCACGATCTCTGGATCTCAATTCCATCGAGCATGTATGGGATTTTCTAGGCAGACGCTTGGCAGCTCGTACCTTACCACCAGTAACGATTCGGGAGTTTCGATTGGCGCTGCAAGACGAATGGGCATCAATGCCTCAACAACTCATTGACACCCTCATACTCAGCATGGGCAGCCGCTGTGAAACCTGCCTAGCAGTCAGGGGAGATCATATCCCCTACTAAAGACCGGATGTTTCTTGCTGGACACCCATCACAGGGATGTTTCGGCCTTCAGTCGCATTGCGCTCCATGCTACTTTTTCAATAAAGCTTCTTTTTATCCCTCTTTTAGTAAGTGTTGCTTACATTACACATTTCCTTACGTATTGGGGATCTTACGGTATTAAATGTGTTGATTTGGAAAGCTTTTGTACAAAGTTATATTGAAAA
Source organism: Trichonephila clavipes (assembly GCA_019973935.1). Lineage (NCBI taxonomy): Eukaryota > Metazoa > Arthropoda > Arachnida > Araneae > Nephilidae > Trichonephila > Trichonephila clavipes. The sequence goes on from BMAU01018720.1 coordinate 213,564, forward strand.
AACCGTCTCGTCCTTAATTTTTGCACACCAGTGTATGTATATACATATATGTATATATATATATTTATATATATTTATATATATATATATATGTGTGTATGGTTTAGTGAATTATTTTTGAATTTTTATCAATTTGCAAATGATTTATATCATTCTTAAAATTTTCATTTCACATACTTTTCAAATTAAATACAGTTTTTATTGTTCAGAATTAGTCAAAACAAGGAATTATATTATAGGAAAAAACAGTAAACTGATATTTCTTACTAACACAGATTTGTTCATCCAGCATTTAATTACGATTATATCATACTATCATGAGTAAAACATAAGTACATTTTGAGGTTTAATTTAAAGCATAATAATACCCTAAAATAAGAAATATGTAATTTTTTTTGCTTTTACCTATGGTCAATATATTTGGAAAGCTTGCCCCGAAATTTCAGGTCTGAAAACCACTTAGATTTCAAGATATTTGAAGATTTCTGAGTCGAGATTTTAGTTTCCATTTAATTTTAAATCATTTTTACATTTTTTAACTGAATGAAAAATATTTTTCAACATTATCATTTTTTTCAGTTCGAAATCATTATTAACTGCAATTTTCATTACTAAAATTTTTTTGTTAGCATATGTTTTAAGTTTTTCGATTTTTTCAAAAAAAACTTTATTGAGATTGATTTCAAGACCAATATTTTTTTTACCCACAGTTCATATGTTTTTTTTTTCAATTTTTTTTTACCCACAGTTCATATTTTTTTTTCAATTGTTTTGCTTTTTTTTTGTTGAGAAGATGCCAAGATCAAAACGTACTCCCGTTTCTCTGAGAAATAATATTTGAAAGAGATTTAATACGACTAAAAAAGATAAATCTAAAAATCTAGTTTTCAGCTCATGCTAAAATGAAATCAGAATCCATGTTCTGAATACAAATGCTGTAGATAAAACTTGATATTTCCACCATGTTTAACTATAAGAATAATTCTTAAAATTCAATTAGGAAACAGTTTTTAAAAATTCCGTACTAACTTTTGTTTCCAACAATCTAAGAAACATACACCACTTAAAATGACTATAAAAAATGGAAAATTTTATAAAAGTTTGAAAAAACTATAAAAGTTCTTCATTTTTTTAAATATAAATTAATGGCTGATCAAATTGACTTTTTACTTTTAGAATAAATTCAATGACACAATCTGAATATAAAACATAAATTATTTGTTTTGTGTACTGAGTAGTCTTAACGTTTATTTTCTCGGTTGTAAATAAAAAGTTTATTTATAAGGAAAATTGACATACTAGAATAAACTTACGAAATCTTTCGATGTGTTAACTAAAACTCAATTTTATATTATAATTATAAAATGTATGAAATACTTAACTGAATTAATTTAAACAAATAATATATTCAAAAATGAGAAATGAATGACCCTCAAAATATTTTCAGGAATCGTTTCAAGAAATCTTTAATTTGATGGAAAAATAGTTTAAGACTCCAAAAGGAAAAACTTTATAAAACGGATACATTTTTTTCAACTTTTGTTAAAACTACTTTATTTTAGCAGTTTCAGTGTCCGTGGTAGCTCAATGGTGAAAATAACATACTCGTGGCTGGCGTGTCATGAGTTCGATCCCAGTACCACTGAAAACCCAATAAGGGAGCAATACACGTTACATGAGTCGAGAATCCAAAATACCTCCCGTTGGTGTGGTAGTTTGGTGAGGGGGTTTCCAGCTCAAGTGCTGTCCTCGTTACTTGACCATGGTTAAAATTTACGATGTCCGTCGAAAAAGCCATCTTGTAGTTGAACAGGTGACGTTAATATTCCCACATTCATTTAGTAATTTTAGCTTTTTCAGTCTTTCCGATCACAAATCTTCACACATACACAGTATATTCACATAAACACATATTGTATTAACCCCATTCCGTTGTTTCTCCATGTGAGCTCGGGCAAACGAACCATCCTGGCACGTACTGAGTGTTACTCGGGCACAGTCGAAATTTACACTGTGAAATCGTCCATTCCAGAATTATTTCCCATGTGTCGAGTGATAAACAAAATAACTTCAAGAGAGGGCACTTTTTGCAAAGAGAGGATGTCCTGTGGGAGTTGTTGTTGTTTCTAATACTACCTGTCTGACGTAGTCAGATTGAAGCCCATGAACTTCATGGTGGTAAGGGGATAGAAGCCTAGGCCTTGAGCACCATACATGTGACATCACGAATTAGCTTGGCGAAATTCCCCGAAGGGACGATAAATGGCTACACTACCTATCTCAACCTTCACAATTTTGGCATGGAACAGAATGAGAGGGAAATATTCTCCAGTCCCCTTAACTCGTGATTCAGCCCACAAGAATTTCGGATTCACTGATTTAACGAGCGCGTACTCCGTGTGTACTCGGAGGGTATTTGGTGGCATCGGACATTGAACCCAGGTCCTAAGATCTGGAGTCCGATGCTCTAACCGCTAGGCTACCCACGGCCTAGAATATGTCCTTCAGTTGAGCATCCCTCTCAAGGCTTTGACTTCGACATGAAAGACACTTTGTGTGTTAAACTACATTCTCCTAACGGAGAAGAAAACTAACCCTAAACAACAGTGTATTATTTTCTGCTCCAAAAAAGACAATAAAGGCAAGAAGGTAAGAAAAAAAACCAGATTCTATTGTCTGGATTGAGATGTCGGGTTATGTATAGTATTGTGTTGTAAGGCATTATCCAGTGAGGGTTGCCCTACTTCTACGTTTTCCTCATGGTCTAGAGGTGTGGGAGTGAATGAAATACCAGGCGTTTTCATAATCTTAATATCTCTTTACTAAGATCTTAACTCAAACAATATACAATAAGGATATTAATATTTTAAATTAGTGGATCTGAGGTGAAGAAACACACAATACGTACTACCTAATAAGCGTGACCCTGATCACTATATCTAACTTTACTGCCTACTCCTAACCTCATTAAATACACAGTTCCTGGTATTAATGTGAACAATCCTGCCTCTATATCCTAGATAAGCAGTAACTCACTCAAATCCTAAATGACGTTGTGGTTTATCTGGTGTGGAATAATATCCACCTTGAATTGAACGCTCTGGCACGAACAGATTAACTCTTGAGTTTAGGATAACTTCTCTTACTTTAGCTTACGCACTTAAACACATGGACCTAGTATAATCATTTCCCGTAGCCACACTGCTTACGCTGAACTTCTGCTATTTTAAAGGTTCTTAATTTGCATAATCACGCTTAGCTTCTGAATTTGCTTGGAAAGAATTTGCCTTTTCGGCCCCAAAGAACCCAAGAGGAGTTTTTAGTTGAAAACGCAATGAGCACGTCACAGTGTCTTCTAATTTATCATACACGATCCAATTTTGATTAATAATTTATACAAATGCAAAAGATATGAATAAAATTTATAATTCAAGATACAAGCTAAGCATTTATCGCTTTAAATGTATAGTTAGCGTGAATTAACTCCAAATTTTAAAAAATTCTGCCATACAGAAATCCAAATTTACAGGCAAATTATTATTTTATTTATTTAAACACAACTTTAATATACATTTTTATAAAATTTTGTATAAGAATGGTGCTGTTATGCTTAAAAATAAATGTGTATTTGGAAATATACATAAAATATTGACATTTTTTTATCTATAACCCAGAAGTAAAATGAGCCTGGAAGGGATGGAAGAAGGCAATGATAATTATAAGAAAATAGTTATGTAAAAAAAAGTTACAGTGTTTAAAATTCTTATGATTATAATAAAACTCAGCAACATTTTCTGGTGATTGATATTTACTGAGCAATATGTGTCATAATTCATAAAGTTTCTCTATATATATATACCTTTAGTGATATTTTTTCTTAATTAAAAATACACTCTATATTCTGATCACTCAAAAAGCATACGTTTTATACAGTTGCAATGTATTGGTTTTGTTGCAAATATATAATATGCCGTAAAATGAAATATGGTATTCTTAAGTCAAAAAGTTTCAGGTGTGAGGGATTACCCCCTCCCTCTTGCTCCCCTAGATGTGTGGGAGGAACAGAAGGAATACCAGGCATGTTCAAAATCAACTTATTTATTAACCAACCAAATTATGAACATTGATTCATTAAAATTTAAGAAGTGGATGTCTCGATATGAACAATGCAAGTGGAACAATAACGAGATGTACGAATTATTCGAAAACTATGAAAATCGACCACTTTTATTTAAGATCAATTCAATTATTAACGTTAACGTTACTTTAAGTTAAGTGACCAATTGTCACTTTAAATATTCGTATATTTAATATTTGAAACATTCGATAATTTGTAGTGATACCTGATTAGTAACAATCTCACCTGACTCATGGCTCTTTTTCTCTCCTTTTCTTCATGCAAGCTAGAAAACCCTGACTATAGACTATATATAGTAGACGAAATTTGAATATCACGGTTTCTTCTTCAGATGAGTTGGCTGTGAATAAACGCGAATGATAGCCCAAAGATTAGTTGAGGCGCGCGAATAGACCCGTCACAAAAGCTGCACTTAATAGGATTTGTAAGATTGTCTGGAGATAACAAAATATAATTGTGAGTTTAACAAGGAATTTGTTTTCTATTTTAACTCATAATTTTTTTCGTAAGAGTTTAATAATTTTCTTGAGATTTTTTCCTGCTATTTGGTTATACTTTTTATGAACTGCATGTTTGATTTCGTTTCGAATTTCTATTATAATAATACACGGAGTCCGGGCTTTAAGTATGAAAAAGTTATGGCTTATTATTACGGAGCAACTCATCAGAATGCAATAAACTATTCATCCATGGTTTCGAAAACCCTCCGAGATTTGTGGGGTTTAGTCCGATGGGTCGCATGTGCGTGCATTATTCGGCAATCGCAGCCGATAAATTTGTTACACTGACTTTAATAGTAAAGATGTGGACGCCACAGCAAAAGGTGCAGTGCGTACTTTGATTAACGAAACTTAAATCAGTCACCCGTGTATAGCGTCATGTTCGAACAGAATGGAATGTCGTTACCGACATGTTTAATAGACTTATCAGGACTCCAACTGAAGGAATCACGCCCATGACGCACAGTGTCCTCTATCACGAAAACTTAAATATACTTGCCAGTTTGAGATATCAAAGTTCTTGTCTCCTTTTGAGGTATCCGAATACGTGCTTTACCGTGATTATAAAAAAGTGCATAAATGGATAATTTCCATGATATTTAGTGTCCCTTAGATTAGAATACATGTATAAAACAGTTTTAAGGACATTTTGACAAAAAATATTGTGGCAAAAAATTAACTTTGAATAACCTTTTTTTCAAAATGTTCTCCTTTTATAAAAAATGCTTCTATAATAATAATATTTTGCTTATATAAAGAAAGGACTTCTTTAGAGAGTCTGAACCAGGATTTTTTAAAAATTCACATTATTTAAAGAGTTACCACCAATTGAAATAATTAACGGTGTTTTTTTCTTGAAATTTCTCCCCTCTGTTGTAGTAAAATGTAGATAAGTCCACTTCTAAGTTATATGGTTCAAAAATTCTAGTTGAACCTCTGTAAAGAGGTCTGAGCTATATACAGGCAAAATATTATTATAATATAAACATTTTTCATAAAAGTAGAATATTTTGAAAAATTATCATTTTATCTTCTTTTGTCAAAATATTGTACTTGGATAATTTTTATTATAATAATATTCTAAAAACAATTTTATATGCGTTTTCTAATCTAAGTTACACTAAATACCATAAATATTATCCATTTATACGCTTTTGCAAAATCATAGTTTCGAAGGTAGTCAGATAGCTTAAGTTCGTTCCCATTGGTGGATAAATTTTGATGCCGGAGGATGGATATTCTATTCTGTTCGAACACGGATCTGTACACGAGTGAATGGGTTAAATTCCGTTCAACACAGTACATTCTAAACCGTTTACTGTGGCGTCCACATATTGAAGTCAGAATAACAAGTTTATCGTGTATGATTGCCGAAAATATGCTCACATGCGGCCAATCGGACTAGACCCAAATAATCTGGGAGGGGTTTTCAATCCAGAGATGAACAGTTTATTACATTCTGATGGGTAATCCGTAAACCATAACATTTAGATACATTAAGCATGGACATCCTGTATATTACTTTATTTCATCATAACCTAAATGAGATATTTTATATGCACATTTGTTATTTAATGTGTTCATAATATAATGTGTATATGAGGTTTTAGTATTTCGTACAGATTTACGAACAATTTTAAAAACTCATATAAAGAGTGTTTTTATAGAGGTATAGAACTTTAAATTGCAATAAAACAACGATGTATTATTCGATTGACATGATTTTTATTTATTCGAAAGATAATCTTGTGGCATTACATTTTAAATATGATTCCTGGCATAGGACTGCCACGGCTGGCTCGGATGTAGTCCAACCTGGACGTCCAATTTTCGATGACTTTTTCCAACATTTGTGGCCGTATATCGGCAATAACACGGCAAAGTTTGTCTTCCAAATGGTCAAGCGTTTGTGGCTTATCCGCATAGACCAATGACTTTACATAGACCCACAAAAAATAGTCTAGCGCTGTTAAATCACAAGATCTTGGATGCCAATTCACAGGTCGAAAACGTGAAATTAGGCGGTCACCAAACGTGTCTTTCAATAAATCGATTGTGGCACGAGCTGTGTGACATGTTGTGCCGTCTTGTTGGAACCACAGCTCCTGGACATCATGATTTTTCAATTCAGGAATGAAAAAGTTAGTAATCATGGCTCTATATCGATCACCATTGACTGTAACGTTGTGGCCTTCATCGTTTTTGAAGAAGGATTCCACCAGCCCATAAAGCGCACCAAACAGTCAGTTTTTCTGGATGTAACGGTGTTTCGACATACACTTGTGGATTAGCTTCACTCCAAATGCGGCAGTTTTGTTTGTTGACGTAGCCATTCAACCAGAAGTGCGCTTCATCGCTAAACAAAATTCGCTTATGAAAATCGACCATTATTTTCGAAATAAAATTGCACGATATGAAAGTGTTGTTCAGGCGTGAGTCTATTCATGATGAATTGCCAAACCAAACTGAGAATAAACCACTTGACAGCTGTTAAATCAGTCACCATCTTGGAAAGTAATGCCAACTTAAACTTCTATACCTGAAAAAAAAAACACTCTGTAGAAAATTGTTTCTCCCGTATAGCAGCTAATGTGCAGAATTTATTTTCTGAAGACACAATGTTTATGCTTCGCAATTAACAAGCATGTAAGAATTATTTGAAGACATTTCGAACAGAGAAGGTGAGGTATTTTCACGGAATCATCAAGGAAGCTAGTTAGTGGAATAGAATTTATTGAAGCAATATGCGTGGTGGAATTTTATGTGATCTAGAGTTCTTGAAAGACAATTTCAAAATCGAGTTTGTTCAGATTCATGTGGAAACAATTCTTCTTGTCAACGTGACTTTTACTACTTGTGAATGCTAACGTATGCTTTCAGTATAAATACTTCTTATATCTCAAAACCAAAGACAAACTTCTTCAGTAAAATCGGATTGACCAAAATTGCTATGGAATTGATACTATCCCTAATATTGATATATGCAGTACTATCACTTGTTTCAACATTTTGACGAAGTTTTTTGTTATTTTGTTATCTTTTTCATCAAAATTGAATTTCTCATGTTTGGTCTATGGAAATGATATTCTCACTAATATTGATATAGGCATTATACTATCATTTGTTTCAACATATTTACGAAGTTTTTTGTTATTTTGTTTTCTATATTTCATCAAAATTGAATTTCTCATGTTTGATCTGTTCGTTTTAATGTTCGGTCACCTTATGGTATCTCCCTTTTTTATTGCATTCATTTCTTAGTTGCTACTCTTAGTGCTTGCTTCTTAATATGAAATCAAAATGAGTACGATGACATTTGCTTAGAGCAGCGTTTTTCACTTAGTACGGTGCGCCCCTCTGGGGGGAGGTAACAACTTTAAGTGGGAGACGCAAGCATATTAAAGTCGAAATCAAAAGATTTTTTTTAAAAAAAAATTATTAATGTACTGAAAGTTAATGAACAAAATATACATTCTGTCATAATAAAAAAATACACATTTACACTAATATAATACAATTAGACACACACACACAAATGTATCAGAACTTCTCAATGAATTTTATAATTAATTTAGTAATACTTTTTATAATTACCAATCATACCATGGACTTGTCATACATAAAAATTATATACACAATTTAACATTTATCTTATTCATTTGTTCGGTTTTTAATTAATCGCAAAACTGCCAATAAAAAGTTACGCGATTCGTACCCCACAGCGACCGGTTTCCACGAAGGCGCGCGTATGTAATGTATTGGAGGGGAGGTGGGTGAAGAGGAATAAATAAGTAAATCTTCTGAAATAAGTAAATCTTTCAAAAAACTGTCCAAAGCCTTCGGAATAATTTTAGGGGTAGCTGTGCACAGAAAAGATCGTACTTCGGAAAACACATATTTAAGTCTGGGGAAAGGAGCGCTTTGACTGAGAGAAACGTTCATATACGCCGGTGGCACTTAAGAGATCAATGTCGAATTGTAGTTTTAGAGTCAAACGAAATCATTTTTGAATTCAAAACAATTTTATTGTATGGATGGAGGGGGGATGTGTGTGTGTGTGCAATGAAAACTATGATTGAATATTGTGTCGCAAATATTGAAAATTTGAAAAGTATTGCCTTAGAACAAATTTTTTGCTTTGAATTTCTTGCTATATTCGTCACAGATAAGAAATTTAATATGTTGATATTGTTCCTTTGTACTTATCTATAAAATCTTATATCAAATTGCGGTTTGGCTAGTTTTGCGGCCGGATGTTTTGTCTATTATTTGACGATAACTTAAACAACATAGGACGAAACATTAATACTATATTTTATGCAGGAGATAATAACTTGCCTCGGGCCGTGGGTAGCCTAGTGGTTAGAGCATCGGACTTCAAACCGAAGGCCTGCGTTCGATGCTCGATGCCACCAAATACCCTCCGAGTACATACGGAATATGTGCTCGTTAAATCAGTGGGTCCGAAGTCTTGTGGGCTGAGTCACGAACGCAGGGGACTCGAGAATATTTTCTTTCCCTTCAGTTCCATGCAAAAATTGTGGAATTTGAGATAGATGGTGTCACCATCTATCGTCCCTTCGGGGAATTTCACCGAGCTAATTCGTACTGTCACCTGTATTGTGGTCAAGGCCAACGACAGGCGTACTTCTAGCCCTCGATCTGAGTACGTCAGACAGGTGGCATTAGAAACAACAACATAACTTGTCTCAAAGCCGTTTTTTGAAAGGTTGGGCAAATAACGGTCCGCAAAGATTTGTCTTGGGTCTCGCCAAGACAGTTAGAAAACTAAATAGACAGAAAGTATTATCTAGGTTTGGGATAACATATATTTTTAAACAAAGTTTTTTTTATTGCATGAAAATCAACAAAAGTAGAAATAGATGAAAGTTGATTGGCATTTAGTTACAAGCTTTAGATAAAAAATTCTCAACAAGCAATGTGAGGTACCCGAATGCGTTGAAACGACGTTGAATTTCTCATCCATAGGTCGTGGTTTTGAACTCCACCTGCGATGGCCTAATTTCTAAAAATGTGTTTTCTTTTTAGTATACTATTTTATTGGAATAATTAAATTTTTAATCAATGAATAAATAGTAACAAACCAAAAATATAGTCCAACACTCTATGTCAGGGATTGCGAATCAGTGGCACGCGTGCCATTAAGGGCACGTGGCACAATAGTTTTGGCACGCGAGTTATTAAAATCATTTGTACTTTGTTTCAAAATTTCAGAGTGAACTATAAAGTATTACGAACAAACGCGAGGGATTGGTTGCGGAGCAGTGGCGACCACACTCGTTTGTTATTGCCTTGTCTTAGTTACGTCGTAGACTACAATTGCTTGTGATGTAAAGTTTGTCTACGCATAGCATAGTCAATTTCATTGACATAAAATTATTTAAGAGTTTATATGAGTTACATTTACGGTTTTTAACTCTCCTTTAACATGGCTAGTTCAGTAAAAATGTGTATAATAGTAAGTGTATCAAAGAATTTCAAATTCAGTCTATCGAGAAACATGGCGTTATTAGTAAAGGCGACAAAGCGATTTGTACTCTATATTCTGGAATAGTGGTATGCACAACATCGTTAGTAAAACGGTATCTTGAAACAAATTAGAAACCCTCTTGTTAAAAAAAATGAACCACAGCCAAAATAATTAATTGCTGAGAAACAGTTTAGCAGATGACTCCAATTAAGCATGTAATCCACAAAAAGTAACATCTTGCAACCCTAATGTAAGTTATTTGTGTCATCTGATCTGCAACAACAGAAGTCACATTAATGTTACTTTAATTTGAATTAAAAGTATAACTAAAATCTTTATAACTATACAATGCAAAAGAGAGAGGTATTTTTTCGTAGTAAATATAGTTTTGTATTGTTTCATTATTTTCCCAAAAATCACATGTCAAAATTATTTGACGGCACGTCTGTGCCTCATTAAACACTTCAACAGAAAAAATGGCACATTTACCCATAAAAGTTCACCACCCTTGCCCCATATAGAAAGGAAAATGAAAAATTGCAAATAAATTCATTTTTTTTCTCCACTTAATAGTTTGATTCTGCCATATGTACCTACATATTTTATGTTCATTGTAAACATCTAATAAAAAGTAACTAAAATAAAAAAAATTTCTTAGTTGACCTAAGTGGAAGTTGACTTAATAGTTTTTATATTGCTTGTTTTAACTCATATATTTTTGATTTTTATATGGTACAATTTATACCTTCTCTGAGAATTAATGTTAACAAATAGAAGCAATCGTTTTAAAATGGTGCAGCCATCTGTTATCCTCTAATTCCACGATGTGGCCTTCGAAACAAAAAAATTGCCCACACCTGGTTAAATGCATTTTAATTTACACATTCAGTCATTTAAATTTTTATTCATTTATCTCTTAGGAAAAAAATAAAACAATAACACACAAGAATGTTTACCGTGAAAACCGCACGTTTCCACGGTGATTCTCTAGTTCCACATTACAAATAAGTTGAGACATCTTTCGTGGAAAAAATGCACTAGCAAATCCCAACTTCAATCCCCCTACAAAGCCCAAAAATGCGTTCCCATCTCCTGAGGACTTAAGAAAGCAGCAAGGCTGAGTCAATTTCGCTTAGGGTTTCTGTCACGATAGTTCCTCGTGTGCTGAAGTAACAATACAACTTAGCTGTCAGACGAAACCAAGCATGAAGAAACAGAGCGGTATTGCTGGTAATCGGAGGGAAGGGTGCATTTGTATCGTTATAGATCATGCAGAAAAAGAAACAAGGCATACTTTTTTTAGTGCACCAATGTTTTTCTTCTTTTTTTTTCTAAAATGAAACTGTCAGCTAAAACTTTCAACATTTGCGACCCAATTTTCAATCACAATTTTCATCGCCCACCCTCTAAACAAAACCAATGCATTGAATTCGATAAAAATGTATTTTGATGCTAAAGCTCTGAAAGATTTATACGCGTTTTTTCACCTAATCCTCTTGGGAAATCTTTGAGCTACCAGATCTGCGTTATTCACAACCTACTCTTCGAAAGGAGAGAATCGTGATATTTAAATGGTAATAATTAAAACTTCTTCTTTACTTACTATTGTTAATTATTAGATACATCGTTCAACACTGATACATTTATATATGTTAGGGTAAATGTGTGCTTTATTTTTTATTATGTTACAATGTATTTTGAAATATTTAATTTAAAAAAAATTAACAATATTTTAAAAAAATATTTTATTTTCGCTATTTCGATATGCTCGCGCCCTCCACGTAGGTATACCATGGACCCCTAGAAAGCACCCCACTTTTTGAGAAACCATGATTTAAGGTATCCGACTACGTTCGGAACCGCGATTTTGCAAAGGTGTATAAATGGATAATATTTATATTTAGTGTCACTTAAATTAGAAAATGTATATAAAATTGCTTTAAGAATAGTATTTCAATAAGAAATTATTTAAGTACAATATTTTGACAAAAAATGAACATAGAATGACCCATTTTCAAAATATTCTCCTTTTGTGAAAAATGCTTCTATTATAATAATATTTACCTGTATATAGCTCAGACCTCTCTACAGAGATTCAACAAGAATTTATGAAATATATAACTTAGAAGTGGGTTTATCCATTTTTAAGACAACAGAGGGTAGAAATCGTTAGAAAAAAACGCCGATAATTGTTTCAATGGGTGGTAACTCTGAAAATAATGTGAACTTTTCATATATCATAGTTAAGCCTCTGTGCAGAGGTCTGAGCTATATATAGGCAAAATATTATTATAATAGAAGCATTTTTCATAAAAGGAGAACATTTGGAAAAAAGGTTAGTCTAAGTTAATTTTTTGCCAAAATATTGTATTTAAATAATTTTTTTTTGTCAAGATGTCTATACAGCAATTTTATACATGTATTATATAATATAAGTGACACTAAATATCATGAAAATTATCCATTTATGTGCCTTTTTAAAATAATGGTTACGAACGTAGTCGCGGATATCTTAAGTATATTTGTTAGAGGCATGTCTTTTAACTCTACCGATATTTAGACAATGAATTAAGGGGGGAAACAACGGTAATGAAAATAAAACTTAATAGCAGTTTTACATTTAATACATTATATGTACTATTACTAAAAATTCACGCTTTTTGATCTGAATAAAAATGATTCAGTGATTTTCCTTTCATTGGTATTTAGGACTTTAATTTCGCTTTCTATTTTCCATATATTGTTTCAATGGAACAATCGGTATTGTAAATTGTTATGTAAATATTATTTTAAGCATGGTCATTTATACGGTACAAGACATATAATTCACTTTAGCTAACATTAATAAACACTTGTTTTCTATTGTATGTTATTCATATATTTTGTTGAATAAATTCTCATGAGTCCTAAGAAACAATGGCGGAATATAAATAATTTACACGTGATAAAAAAACGATATCTCTGATCTTCTTATCAGAAGACAAAACCGATAATAAATAAATATTTTGAAATATATATCATGTACAGCGAAAATGGTTTAACACAAAACTGAAGGGACGGAGATAATTTTTTTGTGTTAAAGAATTTTGCAAAAAAAGGTATATATATATTTAAAAAGATCACGTACATTAGAGTACATTTTACTTACCTAGATGTGTATATATGTATAAATTTAATGATAATCAATTCAACAAAAGCATCTTCGAAAACTTAATAGATTTTAATACAAAACTTTTAAGTTGTTTTATTTTCAAAATAATCATTTAATGAGTTTTTGAAAAATAATCTGATTGTTTTTTGTCTTTTTTTCGCATTAAATTGCTCGCAAATTGTCGAATGTTGTTCATTTTGTTATTTATTTCACCATTGGAAGTTGTGTCTAAATAACAACGTATACCTTTCATTATGTTCCTCACTTCGGATGACGGGAGAATAGAAGCTGCATTAATTCATTTCATTTCCATCGTCGGAATCTGCTTAAATGATATTTTTGAACCTTTGAACAAAAATCCAAAATGTATTTTCTTTAATTGGGACTATACACATATTATCATTATCTAGTGCAATGAATTATTTCGATGATACAGTTGGACATTCGAATAACACAGAAATCTTCTCAGATCTTTCATTAAGTGGTTGGTGTGTTTTCCGTATTTTGTTCATTCCCAGAACAGCAATCTTTTCATGTTAAGTGAATTTCGTTTCGTGTTAAAGGAAAAAAACGCATGAAAATACTTAGTAGCATGTCGGGGACTTGTTGTATTACTTCGTGTTAACCGATCTTTCGTCTTCAGGGTTTTCGCGTTAAACGTATTTTACTGCATAAAAAATAAATTATCATTACTATGATAATAAGTAGTTTTTTCATCTATATAGAAACTTGGGAATATGTTGTTCTGTAGATCGGGTTTCGAGAATTTTATGCAATCAGTCTCAAAGAGCAAGGCAGATCTTTAGGAAATTTATTGTCGAAAAACAACCCTTGAAATACTGGATACACTAACAACATTCGCAGAATAAATCTCAGAAGGTTTTCGCACCTTCTAAGGTTTTAAGAACAGAACTATCAGTGTCTAAAACACAAGAATGTTCAAGATTATTCACAAACACGTGCTAGTCTTTTTCAAAAGCCGCAGTAATAACCAATCAAAATTAGCTTTTGGTCAAATCAATACTTGTCTGAAACGGTCAAAATGAGAACTTTAATCGCTATAGTCAAAACAATACTGACTCAGTTTCAGCGAGTAACTCTCACGGATCTTCCGAGAAAGATTCTTGAGGGCTGATCCTTTACAGAATGATTTCCTTTTCGATTCGATTTTTAACAGGGTATCCAATTCTGGATAAATTTTTGAAGATAAATTGGAATTCTCGGCTTCTAATCGAAAATATACGGTAAATTACTTTATTATCATTTTTTCTTTTTCATTTCCTACTATTAGGTCACATTCTCTATATATTTATTTATTTATCATAGTGGAATTTCCAATCGTTAATAAAATACATTTTAAAGCGCTCAATTGAGCTGAACTTTCAAATACATAATTATTTTGGATGACAATATAGTAATTTAATTATAATAAATAAAAATTAATTGATTTAAACTAGAATTGATTAAATAACAAATATAGTACCATTGGCATCATTTTTGATGACTAAGCAACCCTTTTGGCGACGTGCGTCAAAACATGAAAAGGTTTATTTCTCACATTTTAAAGCCCTCTTTTGAGAAGCAATTTTCTATATACTATTGTTTTGGGTAAAAATACAATACTTTTAATATAAATAATGAAAAATTATTGACTGAAACAAATTATTTAAAGAATTACAGATACAGCCACGTTGGTTTCATTTCAGCGATTTGAGTCAAAACTTTAACCCTTCAGCCGGCAGTGGCTGATACGTCTAGCCACATATTAAAAAAGTTTTCTTAAAGAGGGTGTTGGATATTTAGTCTATCTATTTGCTTTAATTGAAGCTAAAACGCATGAATATTAAAAAGGCTGGCCGCACGATACCTTTTTTTTGCATTTCATGCCATTTGAAGTAGTTAAAAACAGTTTTTCACGATGTAAATCGACAAATTGTATTTTGATTACTATAAATAAAATTTCTGATAAATTAAAAAAAATTCGACATGCCTTAAGTATACTTTTCTCTCATCTGAATGAATTAAGCAATTGTACAATTAAAAAAATGTTTTATTTAGGTTTTTGGAAACCTTTAATATGTAGATAGAGGCTATATCCACTGCCTACATAGAATAGAAAAATGACCTAGAAATTTTCGCTTCTCCAGTACTCGAAAGAGAGCATTTAGAATCACATGAGAATGTTGTGGGTACGAAATATAAACAAACTTTCTTTACTATATGTGGTACAAGGTTCTCGGGTTCGAAAATCTTTCATTACAGCCTTCCTGCTTGGAGGAAACATTTGCATATTATTAAGTTCCACAGTAAATAGCTCATCAAATTTGGAAAATAAATACTTTAAATTCTCAAACATATTACTTGTTTTATAACTTTTCATACTAAAATTAAGTAAAATATAAAATGTCGGTATAGACCAAGTTCATTGTATATTCTAAGTATTCTATATATATTCTAAGTAAGAATTCTATGTTGTGCAATTATTCAATTATTATTAAATTACACTTATACATTGTATTTAATTGTTACTGAATTATATATATATATATATACTGCTGGACAATTGCTAAGGACGGATCACAAATTGCTATGTAGCATAACATTAAGCGAGACATGAGGCCTAGTAGGATAAAATATAGTTGCCACACTGTTCAGACGTTAGAATAAAGAATATTTATTGTTCTGGAAAGTACAAAAGCTGTGAAACATCTGAAAAAAAAAAAAAAAAATGTTCATTTGATCTGCGTACGGAGAAATGGAACAATGCATATAAAAGTCAGCAGGCACCTTAAAGAAAGGTATCACTACGGGATATGTCCACCGTGGAGTGTGATGCAACATTCCACACGTCGTACCATACTTTGCACAACATTATCCAGCAGCTGTTGAGGTAATTTATCCCATTACTCTGTGAGTGCACGGATGAGGGTGTTCTTGTTTGTCGGAGGGAAGTTTCGACCAGCAACTTGCCTCCGCAAAGCATCCCACATATTTTCAATGGGGTTTAGATCTGGAGAACGCACTGGCCATACGAGACGTTGAATACCCTCGCTGTCTAGACAATCCTGAACAGCGAGTGTTCGATGACATGTTGCGTTGTCGTCCATAAAAACAAATTTATCACTGACAGCACTACGGAAAAGACGAACATGAGGAAGTAGAACTTCATCAATGTATCGTTGGCCCTTCATAGTCCCATTCGCAACCACATGTAGGCGCGTGCGGCCATTGATCATGATGCCGGCCCACACCATGATACTGCATGTCGGATATCGGTCCTTTTCCTGGATATTTTCTGGGCGATAAGCAGTACGACTCTCGCGCCAGATCAGTTGGCGTCTACAATCCGATGACAGACTGAACCTACTCTCATCTGAGAATAGTACGCATGCCTAGTCCTGTTCAGTCCAATTGGGATGCTCACGACACCATTGCAAACGGGCAGTACGGTGCTGTCTGGTCAATGGGACACACACAACAGGTCTGCGTGCGTATAGTCCTCCTTCCCTCAGACGTCTGGCAACAGTTTTTCGAGAGATCTGCTTTCCTGAGGCAGCAAGAAACTGATTTGCCCCCTGCTGAGCTGTTGTGCGCCTGTTCCTTTTTGCTGATAGGACGATATATCTGTCTTCTGCAGGCGTCGTACTTCTAACATGACCTCCCCCGTGCCGTCTACTACACATTCTAGTAGTTTTAAATGACTTCCACAGCCGTGAAACAACGCTGTGAGCGATGTCGAATTCCCTGGCAACATCTGTTATTTTTCTCCCTTCTTCGATCTTTCCAATAATTCGGCCACGCATAAAATCAACTATGTGATGTCGGGAAGACATCCCAAAAATTTTAAGTTCGTCTATTAAATCTTTCCTGTAAAACTTTGACTTGAAACAATTTCTGTCCACACGCGTCAAAACCTTTAAAGCTCCTATGAACGCTATCACGTGATGAACAGACGTAGAAAAAATTTGCATACTCATACTTCTTCTTACTAATATCCCGCACTTATTCTAATTTTCCACATTTGGCTTCCTTTCAATTTGTGGTTGCTATGGGTGATAGTGTTATCCGTCCTTAGCAATTGTCCAGCAGTGTATATATATATATATATTTAATACATAAATGTTAATTTTTCATAAAACAGTTTATTGTAATACGATTCATTATTTCTGTCCTGAAAAGAAAGTTAAATGTCCTAAATGCGCAGTGGCTATAACGTCTAGCCACCACACAGGAAAAAACCCACGATTAGATATTTTTTTGTGACTAAATAATTTTATAGAGGATGGGAACATAACATTTATCAATAACTTTATCACATAAATCTGTATTTTAGCTGTGTTCCTGTTAAAGGGTTAAAATATTTTTTCTCACGTTTTAAAGCATTCAGTTGAACTGAAATTTTATAGACATGATTGTTTTGGATGACAATATGATACTTTAATGATTATTAATAAAAATTAATTACCGCTTAATTTTGTGATTCTGTCGTATGTATAGTAATTGTAAATATTTAATAAAAAAGTAGTTAAAATAAAAAAAAAATTTTGTTGATCTAAGTAGGAATTGACTTTAAAAAGTTTTTTTTTATATTACTTGTTTGCGCATATTTTCACTATAAAAAAGTTAGGTAACTCTGAAATATTTATTCAAAACATTTATTAAATTAGCTGTGGTGAGTAAATTTTTCACGGACTTTAAGAATAAGTTGCACATCTATAATATTCATGTTTAACAAAGGAAGATTCCAACCTCCCCCCTCCCCGATTGAATTATTTTGCACGTAGTGATGCAGAAAAAGTCTGCAGTTATAAAAGAATGAGAAACATATACAGAGTTACGAAGTGAAATACAGAATACCAGAAAATAAACCAAAAACAATTTTTGTTTGCAAAAGATGGAAAATAAAAAAAGACTGAAGTATGTATACATTATTGTTTTTTATTCCTTTATTTTCCTTACACCCCAGACGCCTTACATCTACATTTGGAGAAGTAGTAAAACGAACCTGGACAAGTCTGTATTTTCCTTATCTGTAAAATTCAATCTTCAAGTGCGTCCTGGCGTACACTCAAGTGGAATGTATTTCCCGTTTGGAGGCGGCAATAACAAAACAACACAATACGAGCAGAAACATATTTTCGAATGCAAGAAAAATAATACTCTGAATGTTTATTATTATTTCCCCCCACTCCCCTGGATTTCAATCGTTTGGTAGGTTGCTTAAACTATAAAATAGTTTGCGTTTTTGACTGACATTTTTTTTTATTTTATTTCCATTTTTTTTTGGATGCAAGATAAATACCTCTGTTTGTATATCCACTCCTCTCTGTTTGATTCTTCAATGAACATCTAGAGAAGGATTTTGATTTAGAAAATATTTTAGCCCAGTATAATATATCCTCTCAAATTACAGTAATTTTGCACGTTTTAGAATGTTTTAATAGGGGTGAGTTTTATCAACGTGGCACTGTAAAGCAAGGGGTAATAGCGATGGACCTTGAAATTTTGAACCTCGGTGAAAGAATGAGGACGACACTTGAGTACAAACCCCCTCCTCACTCTTAACTCAACTGCAACAAAAGGACACATTGAACGCTAATAGACAGCTTTCAACACGGTTGGTTTTCAGGGGCATTATGTTTGAAACCCGAGACACTCCGAACACGAGTTCAAAACCATAATCACTAAGCTACCACCACCAATTTTTCTAGTTGCGAAATTCAAAAGGAAAGCTGTTACAAAATTTGAGAGCTTAGAAACATAAAATATAGCAACAATTTTCTGAAAAAAATTTTCTCATTGGTCCCAAATCTCTTTGATTTTAAGCCACGTTTTGGTTTAAAAAACTAAAAAAAAATGGTTTACAAATTTGGATTAAACATTAAAAAATAACTTCAAACGTTCAAATCTTCTATGATAGTGTTACGAATTTTGCGTAAAATAGTTTAAATAATTTGTATTGGATGTGTAATGCATTTCTCTCACTCTAAATAAGATTTAATTTACCTTAAAATTGTAATATTAACAAGCAACTCCACTCCCCTTACGTTATAATGGTGATTCAATGGGAGCTTTGCGAAACTTGGCGATAGAGCCAAGTTGGCGTCATTTTTGGTGACTAATTTGGTGACTGGCAACCATTCTGGTGACTTGGCGATCATGTTGGCGACCATTTTGGCGAGTTTGGGACCCTCTGCTAGAAATTAGTAGAGAAATAAACTAATTTCAAGACCTATGACGCAAGCGGGTCGTTCTCGAATTATCCGCAAATGATATAAATACAAAGATGCTCGCAGAAAGTCAGTCAGTCTGGTTTTGACTAGCGATCAGTGAGTATTGCTTTGACTGTTGAAGCGATTAGCGATTACTTCGGCTAATGAACGAGTGATTGCTTTTGAATCAACCTTTATATACGTGTATTTTAGACACCGATAATTGTGTCTGAGAGCTGTAGAAGGTGGGACGACCTGAGATTTATTTTGTGAATACTGCTGCTGAAGCCTGTATTTAAAGGATTGTAATACAATAAATTATCATTGATCTTAACCTGTTGAGGACCATTTTCTCATATATGTGATCACGCTTTTCTCACTCCACGGCCCACGGTATCATATATGTGATTGAGCTTTCCCTGCTCATAGGCTTATGATCACACCGGTGTGATCAGAGTTGGGAACGTTTTTATGTTAATTTTTACAAGCACTAGAAGGTATTTAAAAACCGCATTTTTTCGAATAATGTTTCATAAAACTTTGATCTTCAATATGTTTTTTCGGCTTCGTGTTTTATTTTAATTAGATCCGAGATATCTCTGAATATAAACAACTGCACATTTTTTTTTCGAGAAAAATTGGGCATTTATAGGTTTGTGATCAATTGCTCTATGGATTTCTGTTTATATTTTTAATAAGTTGTTTTAGTTTTCGAATATTTTCTATATTCGTATTTAATTGTGTGGGATTTTTGTCATTTTTCTTAAAAGTGCATGTACTTTTTTTATTAAAATGAATTCATTTTCTTTAAAATTCGCAATTGCCTTTTAAAATAGAGCAAACATTTGTGTACCCCATATTCATATGTTATCAATGATAGTAAATTGTAAGTTTTAGCGTATTTGATTGCATTTAAAACTTTATATGTAGTTTTAAAGGAAATTAGGCTTAGCAGGGAAATTCGACCGGTTCCGTCCATGTGTATCCTCTCCGAACGTATCGCCCTGGAGAGCACTTCTTTCTCCTTCCGCTGGTCTTGAGAAACGTCTTGTTTTTGGCGACTGATTGGCATAAAATCCTCAATCCCCGGATCTACGCAACAATATAAACACAGACATTCAATACAAATTAACGTAAAATAGGTATATATCTGTTAAACTAATGCAGTATGGATCTTCCAATTAATTACACGAATAAATGCCCAAAAGTTTAGAGAGGCTGAAATCCATTATAATTTTACTATTATTAATACAATAAACGTAGCTTAGATTTTTACAAGAAATTTTCGAAAGGTCTATAAATAAATAATCGCAATAATTTTACAAAAATAATCTTCAAGCTCAACTGAGAGAGAAATAACCTGTCAGGAGTTTTCATTGTAAGATGTATGAGCGAAAGCTAATAATGATAGATTTTGCTTCCATATTAATACTTACCCTTTCTTTGTTTGATGTTTCTATAAATTATTTTCAAAACATGTACACACAGGCTGTAAAACCCCTTAACTCAGTGCTTCTCAAAGTTTCAATATTCGCGACAAAATATACACAATCATAATTTTCATCGCACCCCCCTCATACAATAACAATGTATTGAATTCAATAATAGTACACTTCAACGCTAAACACTATGATACGACTATAACCACTTAAGTGCCACTGGCGTATATAAACGTCTCACTCAGTCAAAACGTTAATTTCCCTGGACGTATAAATACGTCTTTCGGAAGCATGATCATTTCTCTGCACTGCTATCCATACAATTATTCCGTAGTCTTTGGAATGCAGTAGAAAAACCTCAACAATGCTTGCGAATGATTTTTATTTATTTCGGATTATTTGCTTCTTTATTTCTTTCTTTGTCCAATACATTACATACGCACGTCTACGTGGAAAACAGTTAGCATTGGGAAGCGAATCGCGTAACTTTTAATCTGCAATTAAGGGATTAATTATAAACCGTACAAATAAATGTAAGTCTTAATTTTTGTTTATAATTTTATATATGACACTCCCATGGAGTCAGTGGTAATTATTAAACTGGTTCTTAAATGAGTATTGTTAAATTAATAAGAAAATACTTTATGTAGCTCTGATACATTTATAAGTGTAATATATATCTGTGTAAATGTTTTTTTTATTTTTTATTATGTCAGATTGTATTTTGTTTGTTCATATTCAGTAAATTAATAATTTTTTTTAATTTTTTTGTTTTTGACTTTTTATAATGCTCGCGCCCCCGTCGTACAGTTGTCCCACCCCAAGGGGGGGATCGCCCCACAGTTTGAGAAACACTGTCTTACCTACAGATTAAAAACTACGCAATTCGCTCCACAGTGCCGCCGTTTTTCCCATAGGTGTGTGAATACAGTTTATTGGGGGGGAGGGGGAGATTTGCACAGATATAAGAAATTTTTCTCTGAAATAAGAAATTCCTTTGCAAACACTGTCAAAGTCAATTTGTTGTATTCCCGCAGCTGGATGACTAGTTTTAAGCAGAGCAGTGCAATGCAAGAGATCGTATTTTGGAAGAACTGATATATCCGTCCGGAGAACTTAACCTACGGGTTGAGCGGAACATATATATACGCTGGCTGCATTAAAGGGGGTGAAAAAAATATTTGTGTGGGCAAAAGCGCATTTTAAACTTCCAAGTTTTCTCATGATTTATATCAAGACACTTTAAACTAATTCTTCTAAGCTTTGCTTACTCATTAACGTTTAACATTAAGAATCTATTTACAAAATTGTACCACAAGGGTATTTAAAACATATTAAAATTTTCAGAAACGTTGTACTTGAACACAACTAACAGAGATAAACATATTAAATTAGTCATTCCTTGTATCAACAAATGTTTAAAGCATACATAGACGCTAATATTATTTTAAACTTTTGTATAAATGCCCAGAAGTAAATATCTTTTATTTAATATCATGAAACTGAATTGGAACAAATTTTAATATCAGTATTTGCTTTACTCTATCTATTCAAAAATCTTTATTTTTCAGAAGAAGTTCCAGGAAATTGTTCTCTTCATAACGATGCCGTTAGATCAGCGTTTCTTAAATTTTGGGGGCGTGATAACTCTACGAGGGGGGCGCGAGCCTATTGAAAAGTCGAAAACGAAAGGTTGCTTACAAATTATTAATTTACTGAAAGTAAACAAACAAAATACTTTGATATAATAAAATATAAATTACACATTTCTATTGATATAATACGCTTATAAATATATATCTATATCTATATCTATATCTATATATATATATATATATATATATATATATATATATGTCTCAGTACTGTACAGTTTATTATTAATTTAACGATACTAACTGTATAAGTTAAGAAAAAGTTTGATAATTATCATAGATTCCATGGACATTTTTTAACACTTATCTTGATAATTTGTACGGTTTATAATTAATTCCTTAAATGCCGATTAAAAGTTACACGATTTGATAACCAAAGCCTTTGTTTGCCACGTAGACAAGCGTCTTTTGATGTTTTTTGAGGGGGAAGGGGAGAAGAAAAGAAATAAATGAGCAAATCCTCGGAAATATTCAATCTTTCGCAAACACTGTCAAAGTCCTTTTATTGCATTCCAAAGTCTTCGGAATAATTTTATGGATAGCACTGCTCATAAAAGTCCGTACTTCGGAAGGACGTATATATACGTCCAGAAAATAATTGATTTGGCATAGTGAGACGTTTATTTACGTCGGTGGCACGTAAGAGGTTAAAGTCGTATTGTAGCTTTAGTGTCAAGGTGTAGATTTATTGATTTAATACATTGTTATTGTATAAAGGGGGGGCGATGAAAATGATGATTGAATAGTGGGTCGCGTATATTTAAAGTTTGAGAAGCACTGCGTTAGATAGAATGGAAATTAGTTTATTCCTTATAATTGAACAAATTTCACACTGTAATGAGTAATGTACTGCTTTTCTTGATACGTCAACCAGAAAGCTTGCAAAGTACTTCATAAAATAACGTTTAAAATGTGTATTAGTGTAAGAGTTAATGTAAGCCTAAAAGGGAAAAACATCTGAATAGATTTTGCATTTTTTCACGGACACAAGGGGCATTCTTGGAAATGAGCGTGCAGGTTGACTTGCAAAGGCTGAAACCAAGCGCAAAATTGTAATTGTCGTTAAATATTTCTAAATAATTTTTCAATAAGATTATGAAAGAAAGTATGGTGAAGTATTGGAACCAAGAATATCTCATTTCAAACAAAGGGAGCTTAACAAAGAAATTTTTTCCCAATCATTGAAAAGAAAATGTCCTCCCATTATTTTTATACTAATTAAAAATAACCCACTGGCTATGAAAACTTTAAAAAACTACTTGAACACATTTAATTTATATACTTCCCTCATCTTACTGTGATTGTGATATTGGAGGCGAGGAAAATGTAAGCATGTGTTCTTTCTGTGTTACAAGTTTTAATGAGAATGAAACATCCTAACACTGACTTTTAAGGGACTTAATATAAATTGACATCCGAATCTTCAGCAACTCATTTCCACTAGAAAGGATGTTAAAAAGTTCTGTGAATTTGCAATAAATATTTATAATCCATCATAACCCTAAAGGATTTTTTTCCCTTCATTCCGTTGTAATGTTTGATTAACGCTTATTTCTGTGAGCCCTATATGATACTGCGTGGTGCATGCGGATTTTATATTTGCTTTCAATAAAAAATATGTAATGTGAATAAAGATACTTAAAGTGTGTGTGAAAAGATTATATTCCGTAGTTCCAAAACGATAAATCAGAGAAACTAAGTACGAATATTTAGATTCTTCTATATAAATTGTGACTCTATTGATAGGTCTGAAGTGAGAGTGGAAGAATTTGTATTCACGCGTCCTTTTTAAAGTTGTGTTATAAGATATTTCAAATTCATTAGATTATGATTGAATGAAAATGTAAGAGTAATTCAAAACTTTTTTCAACATGTTTTAGTAATTTAGTCCAAATAGTTTGAAATAGCTAAAAGTAAAATCAGAATTATAAAAGCTAATATAAACTATAGTCCTTCCGTTCGGGAATAATTCTTCATTTTACTGGACAAATTAAAAGATGTGGGTTAATGGTCAAGCCTACCAAGGAGCTCCCTAAAGCCACTCCCCTGGTTTGGTTCATCGCCCTCTCGATGGGTACTAATATCTCGATTTTTACCGAGTAAATGTGGCTTACGTCCCTACGTTCAATGGTAATTTGTCGTCCCCATGCTCCTACTGTCACTCCTCTTAATTAGTCGGTCGGATTTGGCAACACAATGTTTAAAGTTACTATTTTAAAAGAAAGTAAATATGTGGTTAATTTTTCTTAAACAGGTAATCAGTAATGTTGTGGCTGAGGGGTTAAAACATCGCGCTTCCAAACCACAGGTCAGAGGTTTAAACCCAGGGGTGGACAAGATTGACTCAACCTTTCATTCCTTCAGTTGGTCAATAAAAATAGTACCAAGCTTGCTTAGGAACTTAACACTGGGGGTTTCACGTGAGACTGACCACCTGACCGGAACATCTGCTCATGCACCTCAGAATCCATGGTCACATATACCGAATTAGGCACAGTAGGTCTTGGCTCTCATGGGCAGTCGTGGCACTGAATTAAGTTAATTTATATATATATAATCAGTAAATTTATCTTTTAAATAGACGCAATCATGTACCTATTTTTAAATTAATCATTTTGTCTCTGTATTTAAAATTACTATTCTTTAATTTTCAATGCGTTTGTGTGTGTCTGCTTTATTCTAAAGAATTTTCGAATCTCATTTTACATTTTTATTTTCAATTCCTAATATTAGCTCACACTCTATTTATTTATTTATTTATTCATCTTGGGGATTTTTTTCAATCTTTAATAAAATTCATTTTAAAGCGCTCAATTGCGCTGAAATTTTATGTACATAATTATTTTCGATGACTGTACAATAATTTAGTTATAATAAATAAAATTAATTGATTAAAGCTAATTATTTAAATAATTACAAATACAGCCATGTTGACATCATTTTTGGTGACTTAGGGACCCTTTTGGCGACTTGTGTCAAAATTTAAAAAGGTTTTTTTCTCACGTTTTAAAGCATTCAGTTGAACTGAAATTTTATATACACAATTGTTCTGGATGCCAATACGATACTTTAATGATAATGAATAAAAATTAATTACCACTTAATGCTGGGATTCTGTCCTATGTATATGCATATTTACACTAGCACACAGGCATTTTTCAAGGGGGTGGGAGGTCCGGTGTCGAAAGTTTGCCATCCTTGTATCATGCTCCTTCTGATTTTGTCTTTTTTCGGGAACAAAACATAGTAAAAAACTAATTTTTGAATAAATAATTAGCATTAATTATTAAAATTAATCATTAATAACAAGTAATTAATTAAATTTTGCATACTATATACTTAGAATTATAATCAATTGGAAAAAAAATCAAGGGCTTTCGGGAAGGGGGTTCGGACACCCAGGACCCCCCTTCTTGTCTGCGCCACTGCATATTTATATTAGTTGTAACTATTTAATAAAAAGTAGCTAAAATAAATTTTTTCCATATTGATCTAAGTAGAAATTGATTTTAAAAAAATTTATTTATATTACTTGCTTCAGAAAAATTTGATACATTAAGATTATAATATAATTCATGTGTATAATATAATCCCCAATATTAATATAGTGTATGATTTTTGTATTACTTAAGGTTTTACGAAGTTCTAAGAGCTTTTAATCATTTATTGTGTGAGTGTGAAACCTCCCACCCGAAACTTATACCATTTTCTTTCCGAATTATTCATCTAGTTTCGATACTAATATAAAAATATGCTTCCCCTTTAAATACATTAACGCGTTTACTTTTAGAAGACGATCTCGAAAACTTTCTTCTTCGTAACTGCGTCATTAAATAACACGGAAACTTGTTTATGCCCCACTGTTTGCGAACTTGATCGGTTGCAGAAACTACTTACGGGCATTTCTCCCAGGAAGAGTTGAGAGGTATGAAAATTCTTCCAACCAACAGAAGGTTCAGGCAGAATTTATCGAAGTAATATGAAAGGAAATTTAAGAGGGAACGTGTGTGTGAGAAGTTCTTAAAAGAAGATCTTAAATTGCGTTTTCTAAATTGCTACTCTGTTTTGGAAGAGAATATTAGAAAATATCTTCTTTAATTGAAACTGGATAGATTGATATACATCTTGTATATTCGAAGTTTTGGTGTAAGAGTATTGGTGGCTAGAATATAATATTCAGCACGTTTTTTGAATTTTGTGAACGAAAAACATTTGCTGAATTTCAAAATGTAAGTTATGAAAAAATGAATAGTAATGAATTTGAAAATTAAATTCCCGAAGAGGTAACATATAGTAGTTTTGGGCCACGGAATGTTTATTTAAATCAGCTATAAATTGAAGTTGCGAGAAATATATATTTTGAAAATAAGAGAACTGAATGATTTTTTTTCGAATAAAATTATCCTCTACATATTCTAAAAATCAAAACGCCAACAAAGAAGTAATCAGGGATAATTTATGAAATATCCTATATTTTTTTCATATTTTATTTATTTGCTTATTTAGTATACGTACCAGATGTCGATGATATTCGAAGGAGACTGTCTACGGTTCAATAATTGTGTAAACTTATGATTTTTTCGACACTAGGAAACCATCACTTTCACCACCTAGGAAAATTTCTCCTACTTGGGTACTTGCCATGTCTGCAAATGCTTGACTATTAAAATGCAGCCCGTTTGATAAAGAAATAAAGATGATTTTATTTTAACAGTCTTAACATTTAAATTTCCAATTTAATTATTATCCATTTGAAAAAAGAGAAATAATATAACCCTGAAACTTAGATAAATACAAATTTAAATTATCGGCCTAGTTCAATGCCTCTCAAACTTTCAACGTTTGCGATCCAATATTCAATCATACTATACTTTGATGCTAAATATTGCACAATACGACTTTAACCTCTTAAGTCCCTCCGACGTATATAAATAACTCGCTCAGCCAGTGCGTTAATTGCCCCAGATGTACCGGGGGATCAAAAAGGCAGTATAAATTTGAAAAATTAATAAATTACGGAATAATGTAGATAGAGAGGTAAAAAATGACACACATGCTTGGAATGACATGGGGTTTTATTAGAACAAAAAAAAAAATAAAGTTCACAAAATGTCCGACAGATGGCGCTTCATCTGATAAGAAAAGCAACAATTAGCATAACAAATTAAGACAAAGCAAAGATGTAGTTCTTTACAGGAAATGCTCAATATGTTCACCATCATTCCTCAACAATAGCTGCAGTCTAGGAATGATGTTGTGAACAGCACTGTAAAGCATGTCCGGAGTTATGGTGAGGCATTGGACTCGGATGTTGTCTTTCAGCATCCCTAGATATGTCGGTCGATCACGATACACTTGCGACTGCAGGTAACCCCAAAGCCAATCATCGCACGGACTGAGATCTGTGGACCTGGAAGGCCAAGCATGATGAAAGTGGCGGCTGAGCACACGATCATCACCAACCGATCTGCGCAAGAGATCTTTCACGCGTCTAGCAATATGGGGTGGAGTGCCATCCTGCAGAAAAATTGTACGTTCTAGCAGGTGTTTATCAGCCAGGATGGGGATGATGCGATTCTGTAACATATCGGTGTACCGCTCACCCGTCACGGTAGCAGTTACAAAACCAGAATCACGCATTTCCTCGAAGAAAAAGGCCCGATAACGGTAGATGTGGTAAATCCAACCCATACCGTGACTTTCTCGTCGTGCAATGGAGTTTCCACGACAATTCTAGGACTTTCAGTAGCCCAAATTCTGCAGTTGTGGGTGTTGACAGACCCTCGGAGCGTGAAATGAGCTTCGTCGGTCCACAACAAGTTACTCAACCAATCGTCATTTTCCGCCATCTTTTGAAACGCCCACACCGCAAATGCCCTCCTATTCACAGAATCGCCAGGTAACAATTCATGATGCCGATGGATTTTGTACGGATAGCATCGGAGGGTACGCCTAAGTGCCAACCAAAGAGTATATGGAATGCCGGTGCGACTGCACGGGCGCTGACTTCCCGTGCATAGATGAACCCGCTACACTCTCCATTTCATCCTTAACCGTCTCAGCAGCATTCCGCCGTGTGCTCGGTCGGCCACTACGGGGTCTATCGTCTAAACAACCCGTCGCTTCGAACTTCGAAATCATTCTCGCCACAGCTGCATTTGTCAACGGACCTTTACCCCTTCGAATCCCCTTCGTATGGCGATAGGAACGTAAAGCAGCACTAGCACATTCCCCATTCTGATAATACAGCTTCACTAACAGTGCTTTTTCAGGTAACGTCAACATGCTGCGACTGCTGGTGCAACTGATTCTCTCTCTCATGACAGCCCCTTTTCTACGCGATTTTCATGCGCAGTCACTGACGTTTTGTTGTCCAGCGCCATCTGTCAGACATTTTGTGAACTTTATTATTATTATTTTTTTGTTCTAATAAAACCCCATGTCATTCCAAGCATGTGTGTCAATTTTTACCTCTCTATCTACATTATTCCGTGATTTATTAATGTTTCAAGTTTATACTGACTTTTTGATCCCCCGGTATATATCCGTCTTTCCTGCTATTTATAAAATTATTTCGAAGGCTTTGGAAAGCAATAAAATGACCTTGAAAGTGTTTGCGAAGGATTTACTTATTTCAGATGATTTGATTATTCATTCCTTTTCTACACCAATCAATACACCACATTCTCTTATGTACGTGACATTAAGGAAATAATCGCGTAATTTTTAATTGGCATCTAACGGATTAACTATATAAATCTTACAAATTATATCCAGATAAGTGATAATGCTAACATTTGATTTTATGTATGATAAATCCATAGAGTCACTGGTAATTAATTATTAAACGTCCTTATCTTAGTATTGTTAAATTAATTATAAAATAGATTGTACAGAGTACTGATACATCTATAAGTGAATTATAGTGAAAATGAGTGTTTTATTTTTATTACGTCAGAATGTATTTGTTTATTTTTAGTAAGTTCATAATTTGTTTACATAGTCTTTTGTTTTCGACTTTTAATATGCACGCCCCCCGTAGGATTATCACGCCCCCTACAGGGCGTGCCCTACAGTTTGAGAAACACTGGCCAAGTTATTAAAAAGTACGATTGATAACCAATGTTCATGTTTCTTTGAAAATTTTAAGAGGACTTGGTACCCTTTGAGCAAATTTCTTTATTTACGTATTTAAAAATTATATTTTAGCATTTTATACAATGTTTCTATTCAAGAAAATGATATCAGATGAAAATTTTCATATATTATTCACACAATTTTAAAAATTTAAATTTTTTGAAGAAAATTGGGAAAATTGTAAAATTTTACTCATTTTGTAAAAATTAATTTTTGACCTGAATTTTTTTTTATAATATTCTTATGGATGTTCTAAACAACTTTAGGGATCGATTTTAGAATACCTTCATTCATTTTCGACGGGAAAAAATGTTGATATACAGGCTAAAAATCAACGAAAAAGCCAACATGTCATACATTTTATTTATTTTTTATAAGTATCCAGTTTATAGCAAAAGGAATCCCTAAACTTATTGCATGCTTTATTTTTAACGCACAGGGAAAAAATGGAAGTGATTGGTAAATAATTGTCGAAGGATTAGCATTTTGAATGCACTAAGGTTTTGAAAAACACAAACTGAGAAAAACCAGTTTAAAGTTTATAATTCTGAAAAAATAATTATTATAAGCTTAGTTAAACTTAAAATACCACTTTAAGAGATACGTTACACGTTTTTCTTTAAAATAACTGCATTTTCATATTTTTTGAACTCACAGATTTTTATAAATGATCTACTTTTAGAGAGTACTAATTGCACAAGAAAATTCAAGAAAAACGATAAAAAAAAATTTTTTCAGTCACGAGAGAAATTTTAGCTGTTTTTCTTCTTATAGAATTAAAGTATTACATTTCTATGAAAAATATATCAGGAATAAGAACACAAATTATAAAATTATTAATATAAAATGTCTTAATTAAAAAATTTTACATGCACACAATTCACAAAGAAAAAAAATGATTGTATGTATGAAGTTTTATTCAACTTCTAACTTTCCGACATGTATAAGTGATACATCAATCGAAAGATAATAAAGGAAAGAATAAGATTAAATGAAAATTAACAAAAAACGATAGGTATGTGATTTTTGGGGTACCAAGAATTCTTAACAGAAATACATTTGGCAACTGCTTTGCAGTTTTTGATCTTTAAAATTTTTATGTCTCTTTCAACACAGTCAATCAATCTTAACGAGGGTCTACCCCAAGGTCTATTTTGCATGGGCTTTGCCAGAAAGAATTTCTTAGAGCAACGATCTTCATTCATTCTAGCCGGATCACCAGCCCATTTAAGTCTCTGTAATTTGACAAATTTCACAATATTAGTTTGTTTTCCAAATTTGTAGAGTTAATATAATACAGTGGGTGATCGGTTAAGGAACATAATCCGTTCCAAGACTCGCTAATCCGTTTCATAATCCGTTCCAAGACAAGATGTTCGCTATCCGGATTGTTCGTTAACCGATCATCGATTCACCATAGACTTCTATGTGAAATCAATTAATTCGTTCTGGAGACCCTAAAAATTAAATTTTAAAAATGTATAATTTCTTAGTAAGTTTTAAAAAAAATAATACATACATATAGTCTTGCATATTAATCAGTCCTTTTTCACTTTTTGCTTATGGGGCGTTGAAAAACATGTCCAATGTCGATTGCTTTTCTCTCATTTTCAGAATTATCCAGAAATAATTAATAGCATTGTCGTTGTACAGATCCCCAACCTTACTAACCTCAGCTTGGTTTGGGTGCCATTCTAAGACCATTGCTCTGACAGCCTCCCACTTTTTCAAAAGATCTTTAATGGCTGAT
This sequence comes from Trichonephila clavipes, assembly GCA_019973935.1. Lineage (NCBI taxonomy): Eukaryota > Metazoa > Arthropoda > Arachnida > Araneae > Nephilidae > Trichonephila > Trichonephila clavipes. The sequence continues at coordinate 245,037 of BMAU01018720.1, forward strand.
GTCGGCATTTGTCCTCTTTTGTCTTCCTCTTGTTCAGAATGACACATTTCGTTGTGTTTCTTGGTGTTCTTCATTCAAAATTTCTTGGAGTTCTTCTATCGTCATTTATCTTCATGTTCCATTATGAGCTCTTCTATGTCATCTTCGTTCACCTCCAATTCCAGATCTCTAGCAGTTGTCAAAATTTCATCCATAAATTAAGTGTGTCTCCCTGATTACCTCCGAATATGTGTTCGCTGTCCAAACAGAAAAAAAAATCATTCTTGAAAGTGTTCGTTATCCGAATATGTGTTCATTATCCGAACACAAAAATATTTCGTGGAAGGGTTCGTTAACCGATCACCCACTGTACTATTGATATTATATATATATATATGTTTTTTTTTTCTTCATCAAAGTATGTGTATACATTTTTTTGATCACTCTTGTATATACATAAATACATAAGATTAGCTGACAGTATGCAGACAAAGTGTTCTATGATTATAACTATAATCAATACCTTAGATAAAAGTGTTTTATTTTTAATGTATTTGAACTGTTTCGTAACAAGTATATCCTTTGATATTATTATCTTTGTAGCTTTTATTATTATGTTTGTACTTAGCGTTTTGCTTTAAATGTGGTCTTCAAAGTGTAAATTTATTTTATTGTACTTATGCAGGTAAGTACATGTTTCGTGTTTATTATTAAGTTATATTGAATGCTATGGACTTTTTTCTTACCTCACCTCATCTTCGCCACCAGGTGGACCAAAATATCTTGAAAAACTTAAAAATAGCCCATATTCTGGGAGCGTTTTTCCGCATCTGCTTTAACCCTTAATTTACCGCATTAAGATTTACAGCAATTTTTTTCGTGAAATATTTTTTTTAATCACTACACTGAAAATTAAGGGATATGCTTAAATAAAACACTCAACTATGGGACATTTAATCCGTTAGAGCTAATCCATTAAAATGGTACTTTAAAGTACCGTCAGCACACAAAGTTCTAAAATATTCTCATAATACAAAAATACCGAATGACTTTTTAAACGGAGTTTTAACTCTTAAAAATGCTAAATTACCATCGACAACACTAATATTTTACAGCACAAAATATTTATTTTTGAAAATTATGGATTTTTTAAAATTTATTTTGTTTTTTTTTACACATAAAAGCAGGGTTTATCCATAAACTTAATTTGATGATATTCAAGGAAGTAGTTTTCTTTTCATTAATACACAAAAATTCATCACACATTGTGCCTTTCAAGTGAGGCTTCGATTGAATGATTTTAAAAGCACTGGGGTATGAAATACTGTATTTTCTTAATATGAACTTCTGCACCTTGCGTCTTGTCCATTCTCTTGATCATCATCTTCAGAATCTAACGAAAATTCCAACAGATAATTTGCTGGGACTTATTCATCTGAAGAATCCTCTATTAGTGCATCGCTGTTTTCAGATGGAAGGTACTGTAATAAATTCAAAGCCTCATTAAGAATGAGCTTTTTTTCCAGACACTCTAAGAAAAAGGGGAAAAAAGTAAATAATAGTATCTTCAAAATTTCCTATTATTGTTAAATTTCAGTTACTCAAAGAAATTAAAATATTTCTAATTTTTGAATAAATCATACATATTTCATTTAATTGTGTGTTAAAAAAACAAGCTCAAAGATGCAAAGTTCAAAATGTTTTGAAAATGTTAAAATAAAAAAATCACAATAAATAAGTTAAACTAAAAAGAAATGCCAAAAACCATAACTCGGTTACACTATAGTAATGACGCTACAACAAAAAAAAACAAAAAATAATAAGCTACACAGACGGAAAAAAAACTATGATCTTATTCTAACATCCAGTGTGCTGACGGTACTTATTAGTACCACAAAGTTATTTAACTGTAAAATTAATTATATGCACCGTTCACTTAAAATAAATATTCGAATCACTTTCTATAAGAACTTCACTAACATACAAAAAAATAAGTCACTTACCTTTTGACATTAAAAAATTTTTCGGAACAAAAATCAAACAGTCAGCTGGAGACCATATTCTGCTTTAAAACTATTCGCCTTCCCCGCCAAAATACTCATTATAGAACCTGAGCTGTCATGTATCTTGGAAGAGTGAACTTAATGGAATGTCCCTACCAGTAGCGAAGCACAAAAATTTTTCAAGGGGTGTGTAAAGGGTCGTAAGTCCACCCTTTATGTATCATGCTCCAATACGCCGCCCAAAATATTTTTTTGATTTTGTCGATTTTTGGGAACAAAAAGAATACAAAATTAATTATTGAAAAATAATTAGCATTAATTAATAAAATTAAATATTAATAACAAATACAAAATTAAATTTTGCGTAATATATACATAGAATTATAACCAATCAAAAATAATTCAGGACTATGGTGGGTGTCTGGACCCCTAAGACGCCCCCTTGTGTGCACCACTGGTCCCTACCAAATATTCTCTGATTATTGGTAAAAATTTTTGTTCTATACAATTTTAAATTGAGTGGGACTTATAAGTACCGTCGGTAGATAAACTGTTAAAGGAAGTAATTTTTTGCTGAATTTCTTCGGTGTGGATTCTACTTTATAGCCTTCAATACAACCAGCGCAATGTATTTTAGGAATACTTAAAAACGAATTATCAAATACATTATGATACCTTTCTTATAGCATCTTATTCACTCCATTATATTACTATACATAAACATCATTTAACAGCATACTAATTTAACACATTTAATTTATTATTTATCATTTTAAAAAAACTTTCTTTCAGAAACTGTCCCCGTTTCTCTCTGGGAAAAAAAACGATTGGAAATTAAGATGACTTACCAAAACAAACAAGACAAGAAATACTTCTAGTATCATGGCCACTCATAGCTCTTGCCCTTTGCCGTGAGAGAATTTTTTCTTTCTAAAATTCCTACATTCAACTAAAGAAAACAAGAAAAAAGCAAGAAAAAAGCAAGATGAATGGAGAACAAGAACTCTAATTAAAGGTTTCGGTGGAAGAATATAATTCAAACTCTACATTCTACATTCGTTAAAGTATCGCTTTGTATTTTGGGTGAATGGTAATTTGTAACGATCTTCAGCAGTTTTCCTTTCCTCAATTTTTTTTTCTCTTGTATACCTCGTTAGTAAAAGGAGAAGCACGTCGGCAGAATGGAATTGATAAAATTTAGCAATTTCACGAAATTTTCTTTCCGAATATATTTTTAAGTTTTCAAAATAAAGAATTAAGAATTTCTTACTTTTTTCAAGAGTTTATGACTACAATAATAGTTGGAACACATTTAATGAACCATTTCATTTCCAACAAAAGAAATAGCAAACGATATCACCTGTATCGAGTAAAGTAAAATTTATTTTAAAATCCTCTTTTTGAAGTATTTAAAAATACCAGATAAATTGGCAAAAGAAATAATTTTATTTCTTTGAAAAAACATTTGGAATATAAAAAAACAAGTTTTTTTATCAACTCTGTTGATAAGTAATTATATATATATATATATAATATATATATATATATATATATATATATATATATATATATATATATATATATATATTCTATTTTAAAATAAAAAAGGTAATAAATCACTGAAATAAAAACATAAAATTTAATAATTTTACGTAGATTTTGAAAAATATTGTCTAAATTTGAACTACATTCTAGATAAAAAAAATAAGTATTAGAAATTATAAATTTTTCAGAAAATATTAAAATTTGGAATGTTTAAAATGTAAAAACTCCGTTTAAACTTAATAAAGAAAAGTTTAATTGTTGAATAAAGTTTAGTATGCTCTATTAACAACAGAAATTTTGTATCACTATAATAAGTGTTGTTGTGGCTAATGCCACCTGTCTGACGTAGTCAGAATGAGGCCCACAAAATTCATCGTGGCAAGGGACTAGAAGTACGCCTGTCGTTGACCTAGGCCTTGAGCTCCATACAGGTGATAGTAAGATTTAGCTCGGAGAAATTCCCCGAAGGGACGATGGATGGCGCCACCACTAATCTCCACCTCCACAATTTTGGCCTGGAACTGGATGGGAGGGAAATATTCTCCAGTCCCCTGCACTCGTGATTCAGCCCACAAGACTTTCTGACCCACTGATTTAACAAGCACGTTCTCCGTGTGCACTCGGAGAGTATTTGGTGGCATCGGGCATCGAACCCAGGCCTTCCGGTCTGGTGTCCAATGCCCTAACCACTAGGCTTTCCACGGCTCTACTATAATATACTTATGTCTAATTACAAATTCAGAGATACATTCTATGTTACACTGTAAAGTTAATAATTTTTATTTTTATAATTTTTAAATGATTTCCTTTATTTCCATGATTTTTTCTAGATTTCTCAAGTTAATTCACCGAAAATATTCCTGCATGGCAGTATCGAATTTGCATTCTGACATTTAACTCGGGAGAAGTCCAGTGGGGTACAGAGTCACCCCAGACTCACGAAAGTTTTAATTCTGAGAAAACTGTTTATTTCTTACAAAGGACATTGGATGTATCCTCCTGTATGACAGTCTTCATGGGAACTAAAATATGTTTGTTTCATGTCTACCTCTTTACTGAGAGTGACAGACATGTTTCTACAATCTTAAGGATTCTCAGGGGTGTTAACTTTCTCTAGAGAGAGAGAGAGAGCTAAAAATCTAAACAAAATATTCAAATACTTCCAACTCTTTGAAATTTAAACTAAATAATTCGAGTCTTTTACACTTTACTTATAAAGGAATGGAGTTTCAGAAAAGTATAAAATGTTTAAAATTTAATCATAATTTTAAAAATTATAAGCATATGAAAAAAGAAACGTTTCTGTAAGAAATATTAATTCAGTTCTGCATTGAGCATGCTATTTTCTAAAATAGTAGCTTTAATTCCTAGCTATAAGTTGATTTAGAAAGTTAAATGTATCCTTATTACACTGTAGTAATTTTATATCAGTAGAAGAATAAATTATATGTTTTAAAAAAAATTTTAAAAAAATTACATTTTAATTTTTTTTAAAAGAAATTTCAATATTTTGAAAAACAAAAGAAATATTATTCTTAAATGATGTAGGGCTTAAAGAGTATGATAAACTTTATAATTATAGAAAGGTTTATACATCAAAAGGCTACTATTTTAGAAAATACCGTGCGCAACGCAAAATTTATTTAAGATTTATTACATATTTTCATATACTTATAATTTTTAAAATTATGATTATATTTCAAACATTTTGTACTTTTTTTGAACCCATAAACCGTTGTAAATAATACGTAAAAAACTATTTAGTTTAAATTTAAAAGATTTATACTTGTTTGAAAATTGCTTATATTTTCACCCCTCGGGACAAAGATAACACCCCTGAAGGTGCTTGGGGTGACTGATTTCCCCACGTGATCACCTTTGTTACAAAATATATTTTCTATGAACAGGCAACAGTTCTTCCCTGTGAACGACTTAGGGATTATGATTGCTGTGTTGTAATAACTCATTATGGTTTGTAATGGTAAATGTACAAAATATATATATAAAAGCCACCCCATTCAGTATGAGGATTATGACACTCTGCTTGTAATCGAGTGGGCTCGAGTTCGAATTCCGAATGAGGCATAGATGTATTTTCGGAAAAAGAAGTGGGACTTTCAACTGAAATGGATTCCAGCCTCAAAAGGACAGCTACGCACTCTGCGCTGGGATTTTTCTTAAGGAAATGGATCCTTAATTTTGCTCAAATATTTACCTTTTAATATTTACAGACATTTATTAACAGTTTCAATTATTTCTTTAATTCCTACTATTAGCTCACACTCTCTATATATTTATTTATCTTGTTGGAATATTCAATGGTTTACAAAATATTCTTTATAGTGCTCAATAGAGCTGAAATTTTATATACATGATTATTTTGGATGCCAATACAGTAATGTATATATGATTCTTAAAAAATCATTGACTAAAACTAATTATTCAAAGAATTACAAATACAGTCACGTTGGCATCATTTTTGGTGACTTAACGACCCTTTTAGCGGCGTGTCAAAACTTGAAAAGGTTTTTTTCAAACATTTTAAACACTCATTTGAGCTCAAATTTTCTATACACTGTTTTTTATTGGGGTGACAATACGATAATTTAATTATAATTCATGAAAATGAATTGACTGAAACTAATTATTTAAAGAATTACAGATACAGCCACGTTGGCTTCATTTTCAGCGATTTGGGTCAAAACTTCAAAAGATATTTTTCCTCACATCTTAAAGCATTCATTTGAATTGATATTTTATATCCATGATTGTTTTGGATGGCAATACAATAATTTAATGATAATTAATAAAAATTGTCATTTAATGTTGTGATTCGGTCTTATGTATATAAATATTTTTTTATTGTAACTACTTACTAAAAAGTAAATAAAATAAAATTTTTCTTTGTTGATCTAAGTAGGAATTGACTTAATTTCCTTTAGTTATTTATTTATTTTTATATATTGCTTGTTTCAATCTAGGGGAAGAATTCAAAAACATTGATATTTACTCAATAGTTTGGATTTAAAGATACTATCTAGAAACATAATCAAGCATCATTTTCTGTACTTCAGGAAAAGGAACATTAAATCATTTTCAAAAAGTCGGTAGATGAAATTGCTATGGAAACCCTCTCGCATGCAGACACGATAGCTAACTCACTTAATTTGCATATTCTGCCTGAGCACTTACTGGCAAGATGAACCTGCAATTAAAACTTCACATTCTGATTTTTCTTTTAGCTTATGAGTGAGACGAAGGCCTTCCGCTCAGTGATAACTTAATTAAATGAGTTAGCAATAGCATAATGAATTGAAACGCTCCCAGCGGAGGAGGTGGAAATATTAGAGTTGTCTGTAAAATAGCTGCGAGGAATGAAATGTAACTCTCGATAAGGAATCCCTGGAATATTTCAAAGATTTCTTGTTGAATATGCGTCTTTCAAATAATTGCAGTATGTTAATAAGGTGAACATTTTATGTCTTGATTACCCAGAATGACACATTATTTTTACTAAAGTTTAAACAAAGATAGATGTTTTTCATTTATTCTGTATACGTTTAACCCAGCGTTTCTCAAACTGTGAGGCTCGCCACCTCGGAGGGGCGTGATAACTCTGCGAGGGGGGTGAGCACATTGAAACAAAATAATATTTTTAAAAAATTTTTAATTTACTGAACACAAACAAAATACATTCTCACATAATAAAAAATAATATATATACATTTACACTGATATAATAAAGTTATAAATGCATCACAGTACTGCACAAAGTATTTCATAATAAATTTAATAGTACTACAAGAAACAAGTTTATTAATTACCAATGATGTCATGGGCTTGTCATATACAAAATTATGTACAAAAATTAACTTAATTTGATAATTTGTACGGTTTATAATTAATCCATTAACTGCCGAAAAAGAAGTTTCGTGATTCTCTCCTCAATGTCATCGTTTTCCATGTAGGAAGAAAATAAATAAAACAAAATAGGCAAATGATCTGAAGTAAGTGATTCTTTCGCAAACACTTCCAAGGTCATTTTATTGTATACCAAAGTCTTCGGAATAATTTTACGGATAGATCGTACTTTGGAAAGAAGTATATATATATGTCTGAGTCAATTAACGCTTTGGTTGAGGGAACTTTTTATATACGTCGATGGCGCTTAAGAGGTTAAAATCATATTGAAGTTTTAGCTCAAAGTATAGCATTGTTTAATTCAATAGATTGATATGGTAAGGAAGAGGGGGAGGGGGTTGAGAATTATGAATGAAAAATGGGTCACAAATATTGAAAGTTTGAGAATCATTGGTTTAACTCTTTCCTGCGCTGAATGTTTGACAAAAATAGGACGCTCGAGGGAAATAATTACAAATATTTTAGATAACCATCACAAAACTTAATCATGAACAAAAGCTGATACATATCAATAATATTAAACACTTTTTGCAAATGAAGGGTGTCCAAAGTTTTAAAAAATTGGTGGTATATATTTTGTACTAACACACTTCAAGCAGCATGATAGTTCTGAAAATAATTCTTTCTTTCCTCGGCGCAATGGAATTTTGCCGACACAGGTCATTCATTGTGTTATTTTATAGTTAGAAAATAAATAAATTCACTTCTTCATTTTATATACTGTTTTTCGCCCTACATATATTTAAAAAGTTTCCATTTCTACTAATCTAATGTTGTTAACTTAATTATAGTTTAGTCTTAATTTACACAAAGTTAATTTTATAGTTTTAAATATTCCATTCTATACATGAGGGATGGCGAACCATTGGCACGTGTGCCATTGATGGCACGCGGAACAATATCTTGGGCACGCCACCGATCGAAACGATCAACAGCGATTGATTCTTCAATCAAGAAATTTTCAGTGAGATTTTCTCAGCTCAAATAATTATCAGAAATGCGCTCAATTTTATTATGTACCCTGCTGTGACATCATTTGATAAATAAAACGTGCCCCAATTCAATTAGTTGGAAATTGAAGAATTTGAAATGCAACTTATTGATTTTTTGTCTAGTTCAATATGGGTTCAAAAAGTTATTGAAACAAGGGAAAAGTTAAAATTGATTGAAACAGAAATATTAACAAGCTATATAAGTAAAAATTTTCGATTCCTGATACTCTTTGAATTTTACTCTTTGAAGAAGTAGGATCATGCTATTTTAGCCATATTTTCATCGACCTATGCCTACGAGTCAATATTTTCGAAGATGAATAACATTAAAGATTCGCTTAGAAACCATTTGGCAGATGACTCCAGTTCAGTATGCATTCTGCTAAAAGTAACATCTTATCCAATCCTAATGTAATTTAATTGTCATCTAATCAGCAAAAACAGAAATCGCACTGTTACCTTATATAATTTGAATTATACGTTTAACTAAAACATTTACTACTAATAAATACAAACTGTATTTTTGTGTAGTAAATAAAGAGTTTTGCGCTGTTAGTAGTTTTATTATTTTCCCAATAATCACGAGTCAAATTTATATGACGGCACGTCGTGACCGCATTCAGCATTTCTTTAGAAAAATTTGCACGTTGATCCACAAATGTTCGCCACTCCTGCTGTACATTATTTCAATTTAACAAGTTTTTTTTTTTTTATTTAGTCAACATATATAATAAGTGTATTAGTTGCAGTTATTTTTTCCCTGAACACGAGCTGTAGTTCATTCAGGACATTTGTATAATGTTGTGTGTATCTACTATTAATTATTTAATAAATTAATATTATTATTTAAAAATATAACTTATATACAACAAATCTGGCACAATAAACATATCCATTCTTGCGAAAAAATAAGCTTAATACATTATTTATTTGTAAAGAAGATGAACTTTAACAACGTCGTGGTACATTTTTTCTGGACTCCCATATTTTTGTACTGGCAATGCACATGCGAGATATTAATTATAGTAATAATGAAGAAATGGTGTGTGGAACGCCCCGAGATAGTAGTGAAACTTCTTTGGTGACGTTAGAACATATTTATTATTTCTCCTAATATTCCAAACTGACCGTGTACATGTCTCAGTCACCTAATTTGCATGAAAGGCATTCGTGGCGAAATGAGTCTTTCTGATACCATATCCAAAGTAGGAAGATGTGCTGTAATTTCTGGGCATACCAAACCATTATATTTTGATATATTCTGTATGCTTTTCCTACTTAAACTATGTTGGCAATTGTAGTGCTTTAATATCTCCCGGTAAAATATTTTGTGCTCAATAACAGGCGTTCTGAAATCATCTCTAAACCATAATCTATCAAAAATCGAACACCCGTGACCGAAAGGATTATCAAAGAACCGCTTTGGAAAATGTTTGTGAGCATTTTTATAGGAATCATAGTCTTTGTAACGTTAGATAGAATTTATTTTTGATTCACATGCATCAGTTCCAACACGCACTAGTCTTGTTGAGGGCTCTGTAGTTAATGGCACAAGGTGGTACGCAAAGTCCGTATTAATCTGTGATATCATTAGAAGAGTCTCAATAGCATTTCCATCCCTTAAACTGGACATTAGAGAGTATTTTCCAGTGTTTTTCCCGTGCTCGATATTCTCTCATGTACTCTGATGGAGATTTGGCACTAGCAATTGATGGATTTGCACTATTTTTTGTCACTTTTTCGACTGGACTTGATGCCAGTTTTTTTTTCTTTCACGAAACTCTTTTCCTCCTTGTGCATTTGATTTAGGTAATTTGACTAGAATTAATAATAATTCAATGCAAATGAAAATTAAACAAATAAATTATAAACCGAGCACCTCGACATATAGCCAGCAAAATAAAGAAAATTTGAAAAAGGCACGGTTTTGCTGCGACAGGTTATTCGTCTATACCGTAATACTCACAATACAACTGATACGACCGTTGATAATGTTCCCGGGTTTGGGGGAAAAGGACCCCTTATCGCACTGTTTGTCAAACTGGGGGGCCCGCCCCCTTGAGGGCACGGTATTCCTGCGAGGGTGGCGCGAGAATATAGAAAATAAAAGGTTCAAAAAATAATTTTTTGGAATGAAGAAAAACAAAATGCTTTCTGACTTAATAAAAAATGTACATTTACACTGATATTATTGATATATATCATCTGGTGATCATCAAAAATAAAAGATTCCACTTCATACGTTAATTAGCTATCTTTGATCCTATAAAAAAAGACATTTTGTTTGCTTTACTGTAATTACACGACAGATTTTTTTATTACGTTTCTTTTAACCCCCTAAAATACTACTTTTGACTATCATATATTTGCCTTCAAACTTACTGGTATGTTTCAATCCATCTGTTTTTCTTTTAGGAAAGTTGTAAATAATATTTTTCTATTGCTTTTTTTCCATGTGAATGAGTTATACGATACATGGATAAGCATATTGAGCACTTTGAAGGATTATTTGGCCAATATATAATGCATAACGGAAAAATTTTTACGTAATTCTTTTTTAGAACTAATATCCATATAATTGAATACACTTTTAACACGGGATCGGTCGCGCGATGCGCGGAGTCAGTTATCTGATGTTCACAAAATCGTAAATTCTAGGAAAACAGTTTATTTGTTACCAATGACCTTGACAGAATATTCTCCAATAAGACAGTCTTAATGGGAACTAAAATGATTTTATCACATTTCGCCCTCTTTTTTGAGGAGTTGCAAACGTTTTTTTTTTTTTTTTTTTTTTTTTTTTTTTTTTTTTTTTTTTTACAATCAATTTACTAGTTTTGATTGAGTTACCTGTGCGACCACTTTTGCTCAAAAATATTTTCTATGAGCATGCTTTATGTCCTTTATTAAGGGCACGCAGATTTGGAGCATTTCCATTAGGTATACTGGATTTTTTCTCAAAAAATCAAAGAAAAATTGAAAAGTCCTTGAAAGTAGGTAAGTATATTTTCTCTTAAATAAATTATTCGCTGGAATTGTGATTTTTATTGTGTATATTAAAATTAATTATAAAATAAATTACAGTTTAAAATCAAACTAAAAAAACACGCTTATATAGTGAATCGAACTAAAAAGTAAAAAAACAAAAAATATATATTACTTAAGGTATCCGACTACGTTCGGAACAGTGATAACAAAAAAGCGCATAAATGGATAATTTTCATGATATTTAGTGTCACTCAGATTAGAATACATGCATACAATTGTTTTAAGGACATTTTGACAAAAAAAATTTATTTAAATACAATATTTTGGCAAAAAATTAACTTAGAATAATCTTTTTTCCAAATGTTCTCCTTTTCTGAAAAAAAATGCTTCTATTAGAATAATATTTTGCCTGTATATAGCTCAGACCTCTGTTTAGAGGCTCAACTAGAATTTTTGAAAAATTCACTTTATTTTCAGAGTTACCACCCATTGAAATAGTTATCGGCGTTTTTTTCTTAAAATTGCTCCCCACTGTTGTCGTAAAATATGAATAAACCCACTTCTAAGTTATGTATTACAAAAATTCTAGTTGAGCCTCTGAACAGAGGTCTGAGCTATATACAGGCAAAATATTATTCTAATAGAAACATTTTTTTCATAAAATGAGAACATTTGGAAAAAAGATTATTCTAAGTTAATTTTTTGCCAAAATATTGTATTTAAATAAATGTTTTTGTCAAAATGTCCTTAAAACAATTGTATGCATGTATTCTAATCTGAGTGACACTAAATATCATGAAAATTATCCATTTATGCGCTTTTGAAAATCACGGTTCCGAACGTAGCGGATACCTTAAAAGTAACATATACAAAATTTAATACTTATCTTGTTAATTTGTACCGTTTATAATTATGATCGTATGGTAGCTTTAGCATCCCCCCAAAGTACATTATTTTTGCATTTAATACATTAGTATTTTGGGGGGTGCTATAAAAATTATGATTGAAAATTGGATCGTCAGTAGTTAAAGTTTGAGAACCACTGCCTTATCGGAAGGTGGGTAATTTGACCAGTCGTAGACGTGGGAAATTATCCAATTATTCATCGGTATAACGCAAGTCACGTGGTTTCCCTGCTCCAACTTTTCCTCCTCTCTCTTGCTCTCTCCTTACCATGAAGACGATTGGGGGGGAAGGAGTGGGGAGACTACTTCCGATCGCTTTTTCACTGTTACACAAAACTGGGCAATTTTTTCATTCACTATCGAGCCCAAAAAAGTTTCACTTCAGTAATGAATTATTTAGGTTCATAATATATATATATATACTTACTGATTTGTACCAAATATCATCAGAATCGCTTTCAGTTAGACTTAAAATTACATAACACAGTCATTTCCAAAAAGTGGCTTTCAACAGACTCACTGCTGATTAAATAATGAACTACTGCAAATACGCAGTTCACACAATGAGCTTCTGGCATTTATTGGAAACTTGAGTAACTGAGAGGAGGTGACCTCTGTGGTGTTTCAGGGAATGTTCTAACGGCATCCGTTCCTGAGGCATTCAAACAAGTAGTACTTTTTATGTGCAACCACTCAATAAACGATTGAGAATTTATGATATCGCATATGTACCACCGAACATGAAAGATTTAATGCAGTGATTCTCAAACTGGGGAGGGGACGTGATAATCCTAATATTCCAATTTAGAAATTCGAAATAAAAGTAACTTAATACACTATTATTTAAAAATATGGTTGCTCATGCCACCTGTCTGACGTAGTCAGATCGAGCTCTACAAAATTCATCGTGGCAAGGGGTTAGATGTACGCCTGTCGTTGGCCTTAGCCTTGAGCACCATGCAGGTGACAGTACGATTTAGCTCGGTGAAATTCCCGAAGGGACGATATATCTTTACGTGAGATGGAAATACCACCGATCTCCACCTTCACAATTTACGTACGCAACTGGAGGAGAGGGGAATATTCTCCAGTTCTCTGTACTGGTGGTTTCAGCTGGGACAGCCCACAATACTTTCAGACCCACTGATTTAACGAGTATGTACTCCGTGTGTACTCGGAGGGTATTTGCTGGCATCGGGCATCGAACCCAGGACTTCCGGTCTGGAGTGATATGCTCTGACCACTAGGCTACCCACGGCCTCTTATTTAAAAGTAACTTGTTTAAAATATTTTTTTACTTAAAAGTAACATGTATAAAATGTAACACTTATTCTTATGATTTGCACGATTTATAATTAAGAATGTAGCTTCAGCATCTCAAAGTACATTATTACTACATTCAACAATTGTTATTGGGGAGGGGGGTGCGATGAATATTTTAATGGGAAATTAGATCGCAAAGACTGAAAGTTTGTGAAGCAATGTTTTAATGAGTCAATATTTAAAATTTTGACGATTTTTCGTTTTCGTTTCGGTAGTTCAGTGTTTGAAATCCGGTGCAATCCATTCGAAAGAGAACAAACTTTTTAATTAAATCTAAGGTGTCACAAACAAGAACACATAGTTACGAGAAAGATCATTAAAAAATATCTTTGCAATCGAAAATCTTATAGAATCAATTAGTAAAATTAACACATGTTAATGCTACATGACAAAAACTCATATTTATTCGACTCCGGTGGTTAAAGTAAAGATTCCTCACACAGAGATTCATGACAAAAAGGATGCCAACTTTTGCAACAAATCTTAAATATTCGTAAATAAAAATGAACATTAAAAAACAGTTTTAGCTACATAAATTATTAAATCAAAGCAGATGATAGTAGTATGCATAAGGTAATATTTTTCAAAGTTAATAGAGATGTATTAAAAAGAATTTCAAATAATTTGTTTCATATTTACGCATTACATATATTTAGAGATATATTCAAATCTAAAACAACTGCATAGTTTATTTTTCAATTACTACTATTAGCTCACTCTCTCTATATATTTATCCTCAAATTTTCAATCTTCAATAAAATACTTTATAATCATCCAATCAAGTTCAAACATATTTTTTTTAATTTGTAGTGGATGACACTTGATGTTAATACAGATTTTTTCAAATATTACTTCATGAATTAAATTTCATTTCTTAATTTTAAATTTATTCTGCGTTATTTCACTCGTAGTTGAAGTTACCTGCAACAGATAGCGCCAGTATATTTTTGTAGGAATGGACGTTAATTCTTTTCTTTTTTTTTTTTGTATTACTTGTTCATATATACAATCATGGACAAAAACATTAGCACACCAAGAAATAATTGCGGCATTGAAACGAAACTTGCCATGCAGGTACATATTGGGGAGATATGCAAATGATTAGAAATGCTGCGTGATTAAGCTTTACGCGTAGCCGATAGAGGACGTTTAACGTCGTTCTCCATGGAGTTTAAAACAGGTAATCACAAAGCTTATTTGAGTGTGCTGAATCACTTACAAAGCAAAAGCTGAGGTAGCCATGTCATTACGCCGTTTTCGAAGACGATATCAGCGGCTGTCATAGTTTGAGTGGGGAAGAATCATCGCCATGATGGAAACTGGGTGGTCAGCTAGGCGAGTAGGTCTTAAATTAATTCTTGGAGTTCAATTAGTTCTGTTTTAGTTCTGAGGAGGTGTTGGGTCCAATGGATCCGAGAGATGTCATTTACACAATGACCAGGCTCAGGGGTCCCTCGAGAAACCAGTCGTTGAGAAGACTGCTACATCGTGAGAAATGCACACGTACAGCCAACTGCTTCATCGGCTACCATCCAGGTACACGTAGCACCTTAATACACCTTCATTAGGAGCCCCTGTGTCTTCCCGAACAATACAAATGCACCTGGCTGAAGGACACTTGGGATCGCGGCGCCAATTACTTGTGCTGCCCTTGACGCCTACCCATAGATTCATCCGTTTGGTGGGGTGCCGCGCACGAGGAAACTAGACTGCAGCTGAATTGAAACATGTCGTCTTAAGCGAAGAGAGAATCCAGATTCAATCTCAGCAGTGATGATAATCGTGTTGGTGAGTGGAAATCCCTTGAAGACCGCCTCAAACCTGCCTTTGCTTTACAGCGATACACCGCTCCCAGAGCTGGCGTAATGGTATGGGGTGTCATTGCCTACAATACATGGTCACCTCTAGTATTGATACGTGGCACCACACACACACATGACAGTCCAAAGATATGTCCATGGCAGCCTGCAACCACATATGTTGTCACTCATGCAACGGCTCCCAGGAGCCACTTTTAACAAGACAATGTTCGGTCTCACACGGGAAGGGCGTCACAAGACTGTCTCCGCACTGATACTACGCTTCATTAGCCTGCTCGATCACCAGATTTGTCTCTAATCGACCATATTTGAGATCCTATGGGACGGTTAGTTGGAATGAACTAGAGCCAAGGTTATAGCAAATATGGAACGAAATGTCTCACGACGTCATACAGAACTTGTATGCCTCAGTACCCGATCGTATAGCATCGTGCATTCGTGCTAGAGGCGGTTCAATAGAGTATTACATGATCCGTTTTTTTTTTTTTTGTCTTTTTCTTTGAAATATATCATCCCTTTCCTTTGATTTTCTAATCATTTTCTTATATCATTTAGTTATTACGTATGCAAAATATCGTTTCATTTTGACGACTCCTTTTTGGTGCGCTAATCTTTTTGTCCATAAGTGTAATATGCTGCCAAATAGTGTGAGTTATCGCTGTTTCAATTTACTTTGTCCACATCTTCGCTTTAAAATTATATGATCAATATTAAAACCGTAAAATCAAGAGATTGAAACTCACATATACATTCAAGCTGCATTTATTTTACTTTAAGATATATTCATCGTATTACGCTCACCCTCTATTTTACGAAGGTATCTGAAATGTAACTGCAATGTTTTGAAGACCTTTGTTTGAGATATTAGTCCTGGCTTTTCACGAAATAATATTCTACTAAAACTACAACCTTTTAAGTACATTAGAGGTATGTCATTTCTATGAAATAAAAAATATTCCGATTATGTAAAATATATAATTTGTGTTTTCAAATGAAAGTGATTCTAAGCGTGACATGTGAACAATTTTCGATATATTTTAGTGAAACCAGCGTGATATCAAATACGTATATATCACGCACGTGCGTTTGCATGCAGATTTGTGATAACTGCATTCGTAAGGACATGGAATTCATTTAAATATGGCTGGTGTAAATGCAACTGAACCCAAAATGTCTGGAAAAGTTTAGGCCGGTGAATATTTATCACAGAACACTGACTTTGTGTGCTGACACGTGAGTGTCGAAGCCCACGGTGACAAGGTGGGTGAGAATGCTTAGCAGAGGTCAACATTTGACAAAAGATTTGCCACGGCCCGGTCCGGCACATAAAGTTGAAGCAGAGAAGCTGATTTCGGACATTGACACTGCAATCTAGGAATCAATCAAAGCATTCATGACGTCGCAGGCGAGTTCAACGTTTGCATTGGTAATATTCGCAGCATTGTCAGCAACAATCTAAAGTATGGAAAAATTCGTTACCAATGGGTATCTCGCAAGCTGTCTGAGCACCACGAGAAACAGCGCATGGACCTCAGTTTACAGCATTCATTGAGTTACAGCAGTGTTTCTCAAACTGTGGGGTGTGCCCGCGTTGGAGGCATGACACCTCTACGAAGGGGGTGCGAGTATATTCAAAAGTCAAAAACAAATGATTATTTTTTTTTAAAAAGTATTCATTCACTGAAAGTAAATAAACAAAATACATCTGAAACTGTAAATAATAAATGCATATTTACTCTGATAAAAACACTTATAAATGTATCAGTACTGCATACTATTGTTCTCACAATTATATTTAGCAATACTAAGTTAAAAACAAGTTTATAATAATTACCAATGATCCCATGGGATTCTAATATATAAAATGGCATATAAAAATTAACACTTATATTGACAATTTGTACGGTTTATAATTAATTTTTAACCACCGAATTAAAGTTACGCTTATTGGCTTACCAATGCCAACCGTTTTCCACGTAGGTGCATGTATGTGATGTATTGGGGGAAGAAATAAAGAAGCAAAAATGATGTCTAAAATACGTAAATCATTTGCAAACATTGTCAAGGTCCTTTTATTGCATTCCAAAACCTTCGCAATAATTTTAAGGTAAACAGTGCAGAGAAAAGATCGTACTTCTCAAAGACGTATATATACGCCCGGGGAAATTAACGATTTGACTGAGCGAGACATTTGTATACGCCGGTAGCACTTAAGAAGTTACAGTCGTATCGTAGTTTTAGTGGTAAACTATGTAATTGAATTCAATACATTGTGTGTGTTATTGTATGAGGGGACGCGATGAAAATTGTGATTGAATATTGGGTCGTGAACATTGAAACTTTGAGAAGCACTGAGTAACAGAGATGACAGTGACGACTTTCTGCAGCACATAGTAGCAGCCAAAAAATTCAAAACTCGGTAATCAGCCGGGAAGGTGATGATGGTTGCATTTTTTGACATACACCTATTACAGGAGTTAAGCGAACTGGACGTTTCCATCAATGCCTAACAGTACATCCAAGGGAGAAGCTGCATAAGGCTATCAGAAACAAATGTCCATGTATACTGTTGACTAGTATCATCATTGTGAACGACAGTTCAAGGCCGTATGTCGCCAAGGTGTGTATCGAGGCACTAGCCCAGTGTTTCTCAAACCCTGAAGCGCAACCTTTTGGGGGGCGTGATAGCCCTACGAGGGGAGAGCGAGCACATTGAAAAGTAAAAAACAAAAGATTATTTGAAAAAATTATTAATTTAATGAATGTTAACAAGCAAAATACATTGACATAATAAAATATAAATCAGACATTTACACTGATATAATACACTTAAAATATATAAGTACTGCGCAATGTATTTTATAATTATTTTCACAATTCTAGGTAAAGAACAAGTTTAATAAATACCAGGGACCACACATGGGGTTCTCATATATAAAATTATATGCAAACATTAACACTGATCTCGATGATTTTTGTACGGTTTACAATTAATCTCTCAAATACCGATTAAAAATTACGCAATACCTTCCAAATGCCATCGTTTGACACGCAAGTGAGAGTATTTTGTATATTGGGAAGGAGATTGGGGGGAGGAATAAATAAGCAAATCCTGCGAAATAAGTAAATTCTTCGCAAACACTAACAAGATGATTTTATTGCATTCCAAAACCTTCGAAATAATTTTATGTAAGAGCAGTTAACAAAAAACATCGTACTTCGGAAAGACGTATATATACGTCCAGGGTAATTTACGCTCAGGTTGAGCGAAACTGTATACACTCCGGTAGCATTTATAAAATTGAAGTCGCGCTGTAGCTTTAGCGCCTAAGTATAGCATTATTTAATTCACTTCATTGTTATTGAATGGAGATGAGGGGGGCGATAACAATTATGATTAAATATTGGGTCGCAAATGTTGAAAGTTTGAGAAACACTGCACTAGCCGAAAAAAGTGTAAAGTTCTGGAACTTCCAGCTTACAATGCAGATATGTCACCTTACAATTATCACATCTTTGGACCACTGAAGGAAAGCCTAATGGGTTGACTATTTCTCTCCAACGATGACGTAAAGACTGCAGTTCTGAACCGTTTTCATGATCAATCGACATCGCTCTTCGCCAACGGAATTCGTAACCTTCCTAACCAATGGGACGCCTGCTTGAATGACTTGGGAGATTTCTGTTGATAAACTTTATATAAGCATTTCACTCATTAAATATTGTCGTTATCAATGTATCGGTCTCATTTCTGCCCCTACAATTCTCATGGATATAAATGTCAAATCAGTTTTATTGGAACAACCGTCATATACACTGCTTAAGGTATCCGACTATTCTAAAAACTGATAATTTTTTCAAAAAATTACATACTTTTTTATGATTTTTATTATGGTCCATCTTTTTAGCGTAATAAAAATACCAAGTACTTTTTTTCCCATTCACTAGAACAAAAACTACTCTCATGTCCATAAATTAAGGATAATTCAGAATCACACAGAAATTAAACTCTAAAATAAAAATTTCACCTGTTGAATTATCACAAACATCTTGAAGAAGAATATGCAAATGACAGGAAACCACCAAATGGCGTGGATAGTACGCCACCATGACGAGAGTGTAAGAGAGGGGTATATAAGGAATGGTGGCAAAGCAGTAAAGTTGTTCACAAGCGCTTTAAAAGCCTTTCAGTGCAATAACCGCACAGTTATGGCACAAAAGAAGCATTTGGAGGATTTTACGTGGTAGAATTATTGGACGACAGGAATGTGGTCGTACCCAACAGAAAGTACCCTAGGGACTTGGAATCGCAAAAGAGTGTCATTTCCAGGCTTTGGCAACGATTCCAAGATGATGGTAATGTGCGTAGATTTTACAGCACAGGTCACTTCCGAGTTACAACACCGAATGAGGACCAGTATATATATATATTTGGCAGTTACTGCCCAAAGAAACAGACGGAGCACAGCATCAGACCGGTCTCGTCAGCTCTCTTCAGCTACCGGTACAACAGTTTCAACGCAGACCGTGTACAGACGCTTAGGGCACATTGGTCTATATGCTCGTAGGCCTGTCAGATGTGTTCCACATACCGCAACTCACTGTCGCCTATGATTAACCTAGAGTAGAGAGCATGCATTGTGGACACCACAACAATGGTCTTGTGTGATGTTTTCCGACGAGTCCAGTTTTAGTTTGCAGTCTGATTCTCGCTGGACTTTAATATGGAGAGTGCAGGAACCCGTTACCACACCAAGAGAACACCATTCAACGACACCGTTACGGTGGTGCAGGATGGCTTGTTTGGGGAGGAATTATTCTTGGTTCCAGAACTGACCTGCATGTTCAGAGTGTAACGATGACATGCCACATCTTTCGGGATGTCATACTGGAACAACATGTACGTTTGTTTAAGGGCGCCATCGGTGCTGACGTTCTGTTTATGGACGACAACTCCCGTCCTCACCGTGCAAACATTGTAGACGAATGCCTTCAATCGGAGGATATCACCCGTATGAATTGGCCAGCATACTCACCGGACTTGAATCCAATAGAGCATGTGTGTGATATGCTTTGCCAACGAATTGCAGCCCGTCAACCCCCTCCCACCTCTCTACCGGAACTTTGGGGGGCATTGTTTGATGAGTGGTGTAATATTCCCCAAGATCAGATTGATAATTTTATACTCAGCATGCCTAGGCATTGTAAGGTCTGTATTGCATCGTCCGGGAGACATACTCCGTACTAACCATTATACTAATCATGTTATACTGTTTTTTGTAAATAGGTTCTTTTTTGAAATTTGCTCCAGGGAGTAAAAATCGTAATTTGTATTAATTATGTCATACATATAGCATCTTTTTTTGCTCTTTACCTTTTGTTTAATAAATAGACTTTACAAATAAGTCCAATTTTTTTGCTTCTGTCTCTTTCTTTGCCTGAACTTCATTATCCTTAATTTATGGACATGAGTATGCAAGGGTTTTAATGAAAGCATATGACATAACTTTACACATGATGCTAACCTTTAAAATGCGTTTTATTGCAAATGTGTTTTTTTTTCGAAAAGCTCAAACAGGAACAGTGATTGCTCAAAAGTTTTTGAAAATAATTAGCTCAAATTTGTGGCGTATATTTTGTATAACATCAGAAGTGTTTCAACCATCAGATTTATCAATCACTGTTTTATTTTAAAATGTACAGACCTTCATGTGATTATAGTTACTGTTTTTAAGCAATGTCATATAATCACTAAGATAAAGTGTTGCAGTGATTGTACAAATTAAAATATCCTTTATCTTGAAGGTCATTTCAAACATGAATAACAAAGTAACACACCAAAATTTAAAAATTGAGAATTTGCTCATAAAATTTTTGTACAGAGGCGACCCCGTTTATGTAATCTTTTGTACATTTTCACCAGTTTTTCCGTATTTTAATAATAATAATGTTTTATCTCTTTTCAATTTTAGGATTTTTTCTTTAAAATATACCAAATAAATCTAAAAATCACAAAAAATCCCCATATCTCCATTTTTTCAAAAAGAAAAAAGTTGTCGCAAGTTGTCGGATACCTTAACAATTGCTAAGGAACAAGTGATTTATGCAAAACTGCATCTCAGACAGCTGAACAAAGAACAACAAATTAAAGTTCAGAGAGCGTGGTAGACCAGGGTTCGTTATCTGTGTAAAATACAGTGCAGAGAACTTCCTGATTCATATGAAAATAACTATTTGCGGGCTTTATTTTTGCCGACATCTGCACTAAAAACTATTCATAGAAAAGGATACAAAGTAACAAATTTCAGTTTAGTATCATTGAAATAAAAGCTGGTGATAGATTTAAATGGCCAAATGAAATGTATTATTCAAATAAAAAACTCAAATGTTCCATCAAAAAGAAATTCGTGCAAAAAACACAACACAATTCTATTTTGTATTTTGATTAAAAAATAAGGAAACAGTACTTTGTGTTACAATTATTACATTAACACAAGTACAGAAGATTTATATAATCATTTTGGCTTACCGTCAAACAACCATCGAGCAATAAATTTCATAAAATCGTTTTTCAAACGAATATTAACAAAAGAAGAAAAAAATTTCTTCCAAAATAAAGAACAAAGGAAGAAAAATGGCAATAGCCGCCTGTTTATGAAAAACTGAAACCTTATCGCTTCCAGCACATTCTTATTACCATCGGTTAACATTAATCTGCTCATCCGGAAAAATGGCTCGCGTGTATTTTTCTCAAAGCAATAAATGTTCCCAAAAAGCTCTTTTACTTCACTCTTAATGATGCCTGCGAGTTATTATTGGTAAAAGATGTTCCAAAATTGTTTCATAAAATTCACTGATGTTTAGTTTCGCTTTGGGTTGGTTTGAAGTAGGGCTTTTAAGTCGTGGAGCAATTGTTTGTCTTTTGTTTCCATACATAGGAATGGTCTTTTTGACGTCGTTCTCTCTTTCGTGACTTTCCTTCAAATGGTTTTCATTTTCTTCTGAGAATTGTCTCAAATAAGTAGAGAGAGGCAGATAAAGAGCTAAGAAAATATTTAAAAAAACACATCATTAAAATGTTAAAAGTTTATGATTAATGTTTCGTTCTCGCTTTTTATTAAACGTAATCTATCAGATGTGCAAATGTTTTTAGTCAAAGAAGCAAACCCTATCATACAGTGGTTCTCAAACTTTAACTACCGACGACCCAAATTTTCAATCATAATTTTTATCGCACCCCCCACCCTAAAAATAATAATGTATTGAATGCAATAATAATGCACTTTTGGGGGAGGGTGCTAAAGCTGCAATACGATCATAATTATAAACCGTACAAATTAACAAGATAAGTATTACATTTTGTATATGCTACTTTTAAGTAATATATATTTTTATTTTTTTACTTTTTAGTTCGATTCACTATAAAAGCGTGTTTTTTAGCTTGTTTTGTAACTATAATTTATTTTATAATTATTTTTACTATACACGATAAAAATCACAATTCCAGTGAGTAATTTAATTAAGAGAAAATATACTTACCTACTTTTCAAGGACTTTTCAATTGTTCTTTAATTTTTTTAGAAAAAATCCAATAAAACTAATGAAAATGTTCCAAATGTGCGTGACCTTAATAAAGGTCATAAAGCATGTTCATAGAAAATATTTTTGAACAAAAGTGGTCGCGCAGGGAACTCGATCAAAACGAGTAACTTGATTGTAAAAGAAACGTTTGCAACCCCCTCTGAAAAAAAAAAGAAAAAGGCGAAATGTCATAAATTCATTTTAGTTCCCATTAAGACTGTCATATTGGAGGATACTCTGTCAAGATTATTGGTAAAAAATAAACAGTTTTCCCAGAATCAACGATTTCGTGAACATCAGATGACTCTGCGCATCGCGCTACCGATCCCGTGTAAAAAGTGTATTAAAAAAAAGGATATTAGTTCTCAAATATAGTTGCGTAAAAATACATCTTGGCCAAATAATCCTTCAAAGTACTCAATATGCGTATCTATATATCATAAAACTTATTCACATGGAAAAAAAAGCAACAGAAAAATATTATTTACAACTTTACTAAAAGGAAAACAGATTGGGTGAAACATACCAGTAAGTTTGAAGGTCAAATATATAATAGTCAAAAGTAGTATTTTAGGGGGTTAAAAGAAACGTAATAAAAAATCTCTCATCGTGTGATTACAGTAAAGCAAACAAAATGTCTTTTTTTATTTGGTTATAGGATCAAAGATAGCTAATTAACGTTTGAAGTGGAATCTTATTTTTGATGATCACCAGATGACATATATAAATAATATCAGTGTAAAAGTGCATTTTTTATTATGTCAGAAAGCGTTTTGATTTTCTTCATTACAAAAAAATTATTTCCTTAAACCTTTTATTTTCAATATGCTCGCGCCCCCCTCGCAGGGATAGCGCCCCACAGTTTGAGAAACACTGTTATAATACAGTCTTTCTCAAACTTCCAGAAGTTGAAAGTCAATTTTCAATCAAAACTTTTTTTTCATGCTTCCCCATACAATAACAATGTATTGCATATAATAATAATGTACTTTGAAGCTAAAGCTACAATAAAGCTTAAATAACACACCATACAAATTATCAAAATAGGTGCTAAATTTTGTAAGTGTATTTTTATATATACAGTTGAACAAGTTTTTGTACGTTAGATAGGGACCGCATAAAAATAAGCGCACAAAACATATTCAAAAATTTCATAAATTCTTACAAATAACCAATTAATTTGTCGAAATACTACAGAAAACTTTTTTTATGTGGTGGATAGGGACCGCATTAAAAAAGTCGCATTTATAAAATATTTCAGTTATTAACGAAAGTAATGTAAGAGTACTTCCATAAAAATAAATATAATTAAATAATACACATGTGGAAACATTTTTAAAACATATTGTTTCTCAATGTATACACGGATGTTTTCAAATTGCACATATATAATTCATTGCTACTCATCGTAATCCAAAGCCCTCTAATGAATAAGTTAAAAATCGCTTTCGTCACTTGAGGTTTCAATTTCGATTACTTATTTTTTGGCAACATAAAGTAAGAGATAAGCATTTGGTCGAAAGTTGGGTGGTCAGTTGCTTGTAAATGTCACGATAACCAGATATTCATGATTGAAGCCCTTTTTGGAATTTTAAACTCCTTCCTTAATAGGTATCTATTTTCAGAAAATGTGGGAAAGCTGGATCCCTGCATATTTATATCCGCTCTCAAAGAATCTGGTTTTTCTTGTTCGTCTTCATAATGTATCAAATTATTGATAATGTCATTGGCATTGAAAGTGTCGTCTTCAATCAAAGGCGGGCTGCTGGAGCGTTGAGAGAAAGTAACTGAATGCGTATTGCCGGGAGAGTGTTTAAAACAAATGAACACAGCGTCTTGAAGTGTCTATATTTCAATGGTGTAACGTACACTCTCCCATTACAATGGGGAAGGGGGGCAGAACTCTTGGAGCCCAAGACCTGACTACCGCTAAATACGTATTTACCCAATTTATAAAATATTAATGGCGAAACCTGACTTTCGGGGTGGGGGGTGGGGGTGGAGTTCTAAATTTATCCGTTACACCACTGGTAAATAAATAGAAAACATTACAATGACGCCAAAACCATTGAAATTCATACACAGCATAAAAAAAATCGCAAATAAAAATAACGCAAAAAATCGCATAAAAAAGACCGCACAAAAACAGGTTCTACTGTATATCTGTGTGTGTTATGGAGGTAATGTATATTGGTATGGAGGCTAATGATAGGTATTGGAGGTAGTTTCTCTTAAAGAAATAATTCCATAAATCACCAATAGAAGTATTCATGGCGCTGTTGTAGCTTACCAAACCAATAATTAGTAAAATCCATGATGGGAAAGCAAAATAATAATTTAGGCTTTCATAGGACAATCTTGTTAGTAATTTAGTCGTTGAAAACATGTAGACAGCTAAAGTAAGCGTGCTTAAGTGAATATGCGACTCACATTACTTTGACTCATGAGTATTATTGCTAAAGCTGTTATACCAGCTCGTATTTTTACCATCCACAGTTCTTCGCAAGCTTAAAACCAAATTAAAGCTACGCGAGGAAGCTTCCTCTCTTAATGCTTTGTAAAGAATGATTGACAAAGATAGAGAATCCCTCACAATTCATCCCGGCAGAAAATGTAACTTGTGTCAAAAGAGACGACAATATATTTTGGAACTGCAAGCACATAAGGTAGATGGTTTTGTTAATAGCTTTAAAATAATTTTTTGAAAGGATGGACATCAGAATCTTATCATTCCAGCTTAAATCTTTGAAGCCTCCGCTTACACACAGATAATTGTTGGAGCGCAGCCAAGTTAACATCTCCTGCTCTTATTTATTTATTTTTGAAAATTACTAATAAAGGCTTCAATTATTTCAAGAAATCAATAGATGGACTAGATATGTTTAAAAAAAAATCTTCCCCTGCCTTACTCAATTTATCAAATTATAAATGAAATCAGAAGCGGACACTTTGCTCATAACAAAGGTGGTTAATCCAAATGATCTTGAGGGCCATTTCCAAAAACATTATAATCCTGCGAGCCACATATAAAAATCTATATGTTTATATTAGATTTGAACACATTACAAACATTTATTGGAGTGGATATTTAAATCAGAATGAACTGCTATTATTGTGTCTTCATTATTTCTCATGTATAGAGACATAGATAGTATAATATTTATAATGGAATGATTAAATAATGTTTAATTAATTTAGATAATGATATATTTTTTTTCTCAATTCTTTCACTTAGTTCTTGCAAGTCGATCTCAAATACATGTATAAGCACATTATTATTTACGATGAAGATTATGGTTTGATAATTTTGAGACGATTTATGCTTGATAAATTTCGTTTTTAAAAAAGAACGCTTCACAGCTCTTAGTTGAATAAATATGTGCAGGAATCATGCGTGATAATGCGGAGTATCGTTGCAAAGCAATACTACCCACTTCTAAGTATAAAAAAAACACACACAAAGTGATAAAACAGAAACAATTATGAGGTTTATTTGATACAAAATACTACACTAAAAACAAAAATATTCCACACAATAACCATGGCTTGTTAAGTTATAGAGAATATCGCGGGCTGAAAAAAATATTCAAGGCAGATCATGATTTGGCCATCTCTGGCTTTAAGCATAAATATACCACTGAAGATATTAGTACATTACACCACTAAAACTCAATCTATATTATGCCTAATTAAAAAAACTCAGATTATAGACCCTTAGGAATCAAGTAAATTTTATAATAATAACACGTTTGGGAACTATGTTGTAAGCATTTTAATAAATTTTAAATGCTGTAATAAAAAATATATTTTGGAAAATGTTTTAATCGTGAAAATTATAGAGTATTAAAATTTATCTAAAATGTTACATTTTTAAAAAAAAAAAATTAACGAAATTGTTAAGATATTGCATTTTTTCATAAGTTACAAGTGATTCAGGCATTGGAAAATTTAACAATAATAATTATAATTAAGAATAATTTTTTAAAAGATTAAATCACACACACACATTTAAAAGGATACACAGTTACAATATATTTATGTTTTAAGCTTTTATTCATTTATATATGATTGCGTTTGTCTTTATATTTTGTTTATACTTTTCGTTTATATTGTTACGTATTGAGTACGAAAACTCACAGCCAGGCTAGAGATATAAATATGTATAATTTATTTACAGAACATTTTAAAAAACAATCTTACATGCAGAGCGCATTTTTGCCTTCTGCCTCCAGTCGGGACCCTCAAAACCGGTCCTCCGCATGTCCTTTCTAGACGAATATATCCGGAACGTAGGGGAACGGGATTCTAGGAAACCCTTCCCCTCACTCCCTCAGGCAGCAACATCATTCGCTACAAACTCCTTCTTTCTCTAGAGAGAACTTTTTCTGATGAAGGAAAAGTTCTGTTCTTTAAAGATCAACCAAAATCACTTAGGAGATATCACTTAAAAGTTCTAGATAACACTAGCTTTTTAACAGTGTACGATTCCTTTCTGACCAGAATTACATACTGCAATACAATTAACATATAAAAATTCAAAATGAATGAGAAAATGACAACTTATTAGACGTATACAAATTACACTTTTCTAGTGAATAACTCAAATCACCAACACAATCCTATTTACTCAAATCTCATATTTATGAACTAAAAAAAACATCAAACACTTTACACATTTTACACACAGTCTACTTTAGAATCATTCTAATGAAATGATTACATCACCATATTAGAAATATATAGCTTTTAAAAATTAGAACAATTTTTTTTGAATCAGAAATGTTTCAAGAATCACACAACTATATTAAATATTGAGATATATGCACAACACATTCAGTATTATTATCATAATAAATCACTACTCATATAAAAAAATGCTTATATTCAAAAATTGGTCATGCCTATAGTATGCATGTTTAAAAAGATACGAATATCATTTTGATTGTATAAGAAAATAGTATACCTAATAAGCAATATTTTTCACAAAATTGTTTTCTTAAACTACATAAACATTCTAGCTTTCAATCGGAGAAAATACTTTGAACTTATTAAAATGTGAAGATTTTTTTTTCAGGCGATTGGATATCATACATTTTTATTTAGAAACTGAAATTAAGTTAAAGTTTATGATCTGCATACAAAAAAATAAATTAATAACAAAAATTGTTTCGGGTTGAAAATTAAATCGTTTCGTGAAATCAGGGGCGTATAAAACTGAATTAGTCGACAAATTTCCCTCCAATTATCTAAAGAACTTTGGACATTCAGAAGTCCATTTAATGTCCCCTTTCTTTGATTTTCTTTTTAACGTTTCTGTTACCGGAGTAACTAACCGAGAAAACATAGGGATATATTGTCGATCATATCCCCAAACTTTAACCTGAGTTTTATACCGTGATATTGAAAAATCTGTTATTGCTCTAACCCAGTGTTTCTCAAAGTATGGGGCACGCCCCCCTGGGGGGCGCGAGCATATCAAAAATTTAAAAAAAATTTTTTAAAAAAAATAACCGGAATGAGAAGTAAAACAAAATGCTTTCTTCCATAATAAAAAATACACACAACAACACTGACATAATTTATGTTTATTATCTGGTTTTTTCCGTCATCAAATAGCTATATTTGATCCCAGAACCGAATTAAAGAAAAAAAAACATTTTGTTTAATTTGCTGTATTTCCTCAATGAGAGATTTTTTTTATTACGTTTTAACATAAAATATTACTCGTTAAAAGAAGAAACGAAACCCAGACCCTAAAAAATTCTAAGAAGATAAGCAATTCCTCACTGTAATTATTATTGAAATACTGTACATTAGTTGTTGAAAAAGAAAAGGAAGACATGATTCACTTTTCAGCCAGGCTGCATAGTACGTTTGCTAATCATTTGATTGACCTTCAAACTTATGGTATGGTTATTCAACATTAGTTTTATGCGTTTTCGTTTCGCTTAGGGAAATTGTAAATAATAGAGTTTTACGATATTTGGAAAATAAATGATTGATTTAACATTTCTGTAATTTTGTGAAAAGTGTCTCTGATTTGCGTCCTTTATTATGGTCTTGTACTTTTGAATCATTTTAGTTCAGTTTTATTGGATTTTTTCTCAAATCATCAAAGAATTGAATAGTAATTGAAAGAAGGTAAGTATACTTTCTATAATTTAAAATATTCACTAGAATTCCGATTTGTATCGTGTACAGTAAAAATATTTATAAACAAATGAGTGGGGTGACTGAGTCCCCCCGCACTACCATTAGCGTTAGTATGGAGTACGCGCCTGCTCCCGGGTTAAAACATTTTGAAGTCTTCTCGCTTTAAATGTTAAAAAGTAACACAATTATTCTTCATAGGAATTTTATATTCTTTTTCATTACTTAACATTAATTCTAAATGCTAATTCTGAGAGGTTTAAAATTATCGTTGTTTTAGACAGTTATTTACAATTATAGCATTCATCTAAAAAAAATCATTTTACATTTTTGTATACAATGTTGTGCACGCAGTTTTACTCTCCAGTTCAGCTATTATATCAAGAATAATGTTTTACTTTATAAAAAAAGGAACTCGTGCGAAGAGTCGGTGTTTCAGCCAGTATACGTTTAATGTATCAGTACTAAAGAAGGTATTTTTTTTATAAATAATTTCTTATTATTAAATTTGGCCGCGGTAGCCGAGTGGTATAGGTATCGGATCGTGGCTTGCCTTGTCACGAGATCGAGCCCAGTATCACTAAAGACCCGCCGTGTAGGGCAGCGATGCACGTTAAATCTGTCGAGAGCTGAAACGTTCTCCTGTTGGTGTGGTGTGGTAGTTAGGAGAGAGGGGTGCCAGCTCAGGTGTTGTCCACGTCACTTGACCATGGTTCAAAATTACGTGGTCCGTCGTCAAAAGCCCACGTGCAGCTGAACAGTGCGACGTTAATATTCAATCAATCAATCAATCTTATTAATAAATTAAGAACAAGTTTAATAATTATTAGGGACTTAAACGGGCTTGTCATGTAGAGGAAAGTTTTTCAAAGGAAGGTTTATAGTATCAGAAATTGACAGTTAGAGATATTTTTTCTATATTTAGCTGAGATCTATATTTTGTCTTCAAAGCATCCACTGCAGAAAATTCGGTTTAACAAAGGTAGGATGTTGAAAATGGTACAAGTATACGAAGTGCTTTTGTTTTCAGTACAGATAATTCCTCATCCACCTCTATTCAAAATTCAAAGAGCGATTTATTACAAAATTGCGTTTTAATTTTTCACTGGATGTGAAATCTATGAAGATTTCTTCTTCGGAAGTTGAGAGCCCTTCTAGAGTATCTTGAAATAGATCCCCAATCCACTCGTAACTTGCTACCAAGCTGTCCTCATCCAGAAAATACTTTTTAAAATTCTTTGCCAACATTGCTAAATGATTTTACATGTTTTAAAAACAACTTTCACATGTTGTTCTACAGATTTGTAAATTTTAACACATATCGAGCTGGGGCTTTTTTCCCATCATTTACTTTAGTAGTGGTAAATCCAAAATTTAAGTATTTTTGAGAATATCGCCTTGACTTAATTTTCGGAACCATGCTCGTTCGTATGTGTACTTGTTGATTCTTTATTATAATCGAATGTTTGCTTACGACTTAAAAATGTGTGTTTGATATTGTTTTAATCTACTGCCGTAAATACTTAATTACCGTGAATTACAATTAACGTGTAAATTTTAAAAAAAAATGTACATTCAAGCTAGATTCGGTAGCTATAGGAGTATCGAGTCAACCAAAACTGACTGGAATTGTACGAGGAAAAGCATTTTTACATGTTTTGCACTGACGTCCGATAGGTTGCCCAGACTCACGCAAACGTACCCTATAATGCCAGATGTGATTAATATGATAGAGAGCAACATTGACTAGACTATTTTTCTGATGACATTTGTACTTTGAGAAATGGATGCCGAAGGAAATAAATCTTTAATTAAATGTATCATTTTGCGATCTGTTCCAAGTTAAAAATTAGAGAAAGAAAAATAACATAATAATAAGTCAGTAATATATATTTTAAGTAATTTTCTTAAAATACATATTACTTAAAAGTTCCATATACAGAAAATTTAATATACTTATCGTATTAATTTGTACGGTTTGTAATTAAGATCGCATTGTAACTTTAGCGTCTCTCTCAAAGTGCATTTTTATTGCAGTAAATACATCATTGTTGTACAGGGGGCGACAAAAATTATGATTGAAAATTGGGTCGCCAGTATTGAAAGTTTGAGAAACACTGCTCTAACCTTTAGTTGAGCTGGGGACTGCTTTCCCAATCCCACAACATGACTACAATATTCAACGCCATCCTGAACGAGTTCAAATTCCCCTGGCCTGACCGCTAAATGTGTGTTCAGCTCCAATATCCCATCCATGTGGTCTATAGAAAAGTCCCAGCCCTCTGAAAAGACAACCACATTGTCGAAATAGGATAAATCAAACTTTTCATGCTCTTGAGTTAGTTCAGCCATCAACATGCTGAAACAATAGAAAGCATTTTTTAATCTAAATGGCACTCGTAAAGGACAGTAAGTTCCTAATTTTTGAAGTAACTCGATAGTTAAAATACTCATAAGTAAGGCTTCTCTATCTGCCTGGATCTCTCTAGGAAAACCCTTCTAAAAATCTGTGGCAAGGCCTCAACAAGGGGTGTGGATGGCGTCTCAGGCACTAGTACTGCCTCATGGCACCTCGGTGACATATACATGCCAGGTAAAATATGTTTGTTTCCTGGTATAATAGGAAGGGTCCTACTCTATTAACATTTAACTTAGAAACGATTTCTGGTCTTACAGGAACTAATTGCATGGGTGCTTTTTCCTGATCTCTGTGACTTCGCTATTAATACCGTTTTCTATCTTTTGAATCAAGGGAGCTGATTCTTTACTTTTCTGCTGTGTTTCTATGAACTCATAAGCATTAATTTTAATTAAATTCATAGTGTCCTGGTCTTCTTTTGTTGACGAAAGTACAAGATGTTCCTCGGTTTCAACTAAATACTCTCCTAATTTAAATTGTTCATTATATTTTTCCTTATCCATATGTACCGGACTAACAACTGGCTTTGAGACCACGTGTCCCAGCCCACACTCAATCTCCAGTTCTGCGGGACGCAGACATGTCATACCATTATCCAGAATATGTTCCATCGAGGCATGCTCACCTGTAAACATCTCTGGTGCAGCATATTTTTCACAACCTATATCTAATGAGGCTCCTGTTTCTTTAAGGACAGGCATCACAACCCCCCATTCTCCTTACTTCTAATAGTACAGGGATTAAGTGAAACTCTTTCGGATTTACATCTTACTTTATCTATAGTTTTAGAGTTGTGTTTCTTTAATTTAAGAAGTGTTTTTAATTCATTAGTGCTTAAAATAAATCTTTCATTTAAGTCAAAATATTTGCTGACACGCGACGTGCTAGCTTTTACCCTTTTCTTAATTACCATATTTAACATTTCTCTAACGAATTCTTCTTCGTAATTTGGGCTATTTACAATAAGATTCTTAAGGTCTATAATTTTTAGATCGTCAGTTACTTTTTCACCTAATTGTTTTGCAATATATCTTAGTTCTGCTGTTCGACCTTTTCCTAAATAAGCCATTTTTAGCCAAAAAGTTTTTACAATAAAAATATTTCAAACCTCACAGTTAAAATGAATGCAGTATCACTTATACACTGTTTCTTAAGGTATCCGACACCCTAAAACCATGATTTTTTTCAAAAATTGACAATTTTTTTCTGACTTTATTTTATAGACCATTTTATTAGCTTAATAACAATACCAAGTATTTTATTTTCCCTCCACTAGAACAAAAACTACAAGTGTTTTAGTAAAAACAAATGCCATAACTTTACACAAGATGTCAATCTTTGAAATGCGTTTTACTCGAAATGTGTTTTTTCGAAAAACTCAAACAGGGACAGTGATTGCTCAAAAAGTTTTGAAAATAATTAGCTGAATTTTGTTGCTTATGTTCTGCATAAAAGTAGAAGTGTTTTCATCTTCAGATTTATCAATAACTATTTTATTTCAAAATTTGCAGTCCTTTATGTGAATATAGTCAATGTTTTTTTAAGCAATTTCATATAATCACTAAGATAAAGTGCTCTAGTTTTAGTAAAAATTAAAATATCTCTTATCCTGAAGGTCACTTCAAACAGGAATAACACATCAAAATTGAAAAATTGAGAATTTGTTCATAAAATCTTTGTACAGAGCGGGCCCCGTTTATGTAATTTTTCGTACATTTTTACTAGTTTTTTCCCATTTTAATAATAATAATTTTTTTTTCTTTTACCAATTTTAGGATTTTTTCCTTAAAATATACTAAATAAACATAAAAATTACAAAAAAATCTCCATATCTTCTTTTTAAAAAAAAAAAGTTGTCGCATGTAGTCCGATACCTTAATAAAATAATAATAAAATAGTAAAATTCACAATTGGTAATCATTAATAGCAAAACTACAAAACGTATTTGATAAACTTATACTCATAAGGAACAAAACAAATTTCAAAGTATCAAAAGCAACAAAGCCTTCTATTTTTCATACAAAATAGCTTAAAATAAATATTTAATATTTATTTATTTTTTTGAAAAAGAATTAAGATTTTTATGAAACCTTTCTACCAGTAGCTTACGCAATTCTAAAAAACACACCGGAAATGCAATGAATAAAATATACAGTATTACATATAATCATGCTATTCGCACACAAAAAAAAATATATGTACTTAACTAAACAATTTTCACTATCACAGGATGTGACTCATGCAAATTTAAAAATATATATATCTATATTCAAATACAAAATTTGCTTCCCTATGATTATAAATACAGAGCCAATTACAACAGCATTAAAACAATCTATTCTCAATACATGTAATTCAGTTTAGTCACCAAATTTTAATACTTCAAAACACAAAAATATACACAAGATGTGATTTAAATAATTTGACCAGATAGAAAGGAAATTGTACCTGAAATATATTTTCGTTGATCCGTACTACGTACTACGGCGCTTCCAAGACCAGGTTGATCTTATCTCTTTTTCTTTCCTATTTTAGGATTTCTTTGTAGACGGGGCAGCGTTTCTTTTAAGACCGGGATGGTCTAAATACTTTTCTTATGACAGGAATTGTCGTTGGACGGGGTGGCACTTGTTTCAATACCAGGGTAGTCTAAATTATTTTCCTTATGACAGGAAATGTCGTTGGCCGGGGTGGCACTTGTTTCAAGACCAGGGTAGTCTAAATTATTTTCCTTGTGACAGGAAATGTCATTTGCCGGGGTAGCACTTGTTTCAAGACCAGGGTGGTCTATATACTTCTTCTATGAGCAGAACTTCTTGCGTGCGGGGACGGCTCGTTGATCTCTTCTAAGATGGAGTGAATTTTCTGTCCTACTCCATCTTAATTCATCGATTATATCTCTAGCCAAAAACTACATTTGAGTAATTATTTATCTCCATCGGTGCCTCCACTAAATAGACAGTGACGTATTGAGTACAAAACTCACAGCCAGGCTAGAGATATAAATATGTACAATTTATTTACAGAACGTTTTAAAAAACAATCTTACATGCAGAGCGCGTTTTTGCCTTCTGCCTCCAGTCGGGACCCTCAAAACCGGTCCTCCACATGTCCTTTCTAGACGAATCTATCCGGAACGTAGGGGAACGGGATTCTAGGAAACCCTTCTCCCCCACTCCCTCAGGCAGCAACACCATTCGCTACAATATCTTAGCATTTTTTGTTCCCGCATTCTTAAAATTTTTAAACGCATTTTCATTCAACATATTTTTTCCCGCTTTAAGAAAAATCGAGAAATTTGGAGCCTTCTTCAAAGAACAATGTAAAAGTATTCATCGAATAATTGAATTAAGGCCCTCATTAATCAAACAGAAAAATATCCTTATTTTCTTTTTCTGTTTTTATATCACAGTAAAGAACTTATAAAAAAAGAAAATAATTGCAAACAAAGACCTCAATTATAGGTAACTTTTGAAAAATGCTTTTTTCTTTTAAGAATACATTTTTTGTTTTAGTTTTTGTGAATATATTGTACATATGTTAAATTGTATTGATGTTGTATAGTTTTTTTCTTACTCTATTCGTTTGCTTTTCTATACAAGACAGATATTCAAAGGAAATGATATGATAGGATCTATAATTTCAAACAATTCTATCCATAATATTTTTTTTCGTTTTTGTAAAAATGAAATTGTGTGAGGAACGTTGAATGTGTGTTCTAGAGTTATCTTTGCTAAATGTGTTGTTTCATTTTAGAATTATCTACGAAGAAACATAAATAATAATAATTTTTTTAAGAAAAGAGAACAATATGGAATTTTATTTCAACTATATATTTCCGAGATTGTGTGTGCGTTCGTGCTTTAAAGGCTGATATTGCTTAGAAACACATAATGTTCTACAGCATTTAATGAATATAAATAATTTACATAAAATATATTATTTAGAATAGGAATTTGTCGTTGCAATCGAGTATATATAAACACCTGGAAGTTTGAGAAAAAAATTGTTATAATCAAATACATACACACACACACACATCGTGATTCACATTATTAACATCAATAATAGAAAGATATATTTACATTATAGTTTTTTTTAATTCCAAATTATTATTTTTATTTTTCGAATATAAATAACTAACAATAAAAATTAATAATTGAAAAGTATTTAGATAAATAGAAAAAGTACATTAAAAGTAATTTATCAAATAATATTATATTTCCCAATAAAAACAAATAAATAAGTAGTTCAGCTTAATACTATATGTAAAAACATAAGCTCTTCAGTGGAATGCAACTTGGCAAAGTTCAGAAAATAAGCAATATTTTTATTGTTTTATTTCTTTATTTATCTGTCATGTTACTTGTGAAATGATATGAAATAAAAGATAATTAAAATGTTTAGACGGAAAATATTGTTTCGGGGACTTGAGTAGATAGAAAGTATTACGAAAATAAAAATAAACACACAAAATTTTCCCCTTTTATACAATGTAAATATGACAATTTATTCACATATAAATACAACTTGAAAGTCTGTACTCATGCATGCATTTAAAATTACGAATTGTGAATTAAACTTAAATAAATATAATTATACGTAACGTACACATAAATTTACTTAATTAAATAATAACGCCATCATTCTCTAATTCGGTGATTACCATATTATTGACAGAACAAGTTAAGTTAAATATACATTCCAAAATCCAGTTTACTCAGCCAATTTTCTGAAAAGAACCTTTAGGAGATTCTGATGAAACTCTAAAGGTTGTTGAGTAAAATTACTTACAGTAGAAGTGGAAATTTAATTTATCTATCAGCATACGAAGCTAGAACTGTTATTTGAATTTCGAAGTAGCAATTAAGTTTAGGCATTCTAACTTATTTTTTCTGTCAAATTGTGAATGAGGACCATTACCTTTTAAATAATTCAATAAATAATTACGAATATTAACGCAAATTTATTCGACAGCCGATAATATACCTTGCTTTTAAAATGTCTGCGAGAAACTACGTGAAATGTGTCGAATTTATTATGAATTACTCATGAAATACTAATAGCGTTTAATTGGGAAGGTTTCTTTTATGCCGTCTAACCATTTTCATAGATGAACTGTAAATGTTAACCTTGTTAGCGAAACTCGCTAACTACATAACTTGCGGCTGTCTCGCCAAACGCAGTTTGATCATTGAAAACTAATTTTACAAGCATTGCCCTTAATTTACATATTTACTAAATATTTCATGAAAATTATACTATATAGTATGTATTTTGATTCAGCCCCCAAAACACATTTCTCTTCCATTCAGTGTTTGAAAATTTGTTTATTTTATTTACTAACTTTTTAAGTCAGCGTTTCTCAAACTGTAGGGAGCACCTCCTTTGGGGGCATGATGACCTTACAAGAGGAGCGCGAGCATACCCAAAAGTCAAAAATTTAAAAAATTGCAATTTTACTGAAAACAAAATACATTCTGACGCAATAAAAAAGTAAAATACACATTTGCATTGATATAATCTAATATATATTATAAATGCGAAAGTTTGTGAGTATCTTTGTGGGTCTTTCACGCAAAAACAACTGAATGGATTTTAATGAAACTTTGCAGTAATATAGCTTATACATCAGAATAACACAAAGGCTAAAATTTGTAAAGATAGTGTGAGAAGTTTTCAAAATATAACGACAATTGTCAAGAAAGTAGGAAAATATTCTGCCATTTGCTGAGAAGCCCGCGACAGCATTCATCTATCTTTTTTCTCCCTTCTGTTTTGTCTACGCCATGCCTCAGTGCCCTTTCGCTTTTTATTGATTCTCTTCATCAGTGTCATCACTATTTTTTTTCATAATAAAAGGGAGAGGTGGTGGCAAGATTTTAACATAAAATAAATACAACAAAAAGTAATATTAATGTATTACACTTGCTGATATAAATTATTTACACTAATTTAAGCGTTAATTACAGAAAATTTGTAACTATGACAGTGGAAGGAAAACTATGAAATTAAAATAAAATATCAAAATGTTTTTATCATTTAGTTTTTTTTCTTTTTGAATTTTTTTTTCAGTACATGTAAATATATATATCTACGCTTCCCCCATACTGTTTATATATATATATATATATATATATATATATATATATATATATATATATATATATATATATATATATATATATATATATATATACATATATATATATATATATATACATATATATATATATACATATATACATATATATATATACATATATATATACATATATATATACATATATATATATACATATATATATATATATATATATATATATATATATATATATATATATATATATATATATATATATATATATATATATATATATATATATATATATATATATATATATATATATATATATATAATATTTTAAAAGTATTTCTATTAATTCATTACTAAATTAAATTATTTGTTAATTAAAAAAGTACTTTGTCTATTATTTTGGATAATAATACACATTTCAGAGACATTTTTAAGCTAACTAAAAATCGCTTTCTTTTTATTGCTTAACATTAATAATTTTTTAACTAATGCAATATTGTTTTTAAAAGTCATAGATCGAAATTTGAAGCTATATTTTATCTGTGAGGGGGAGGGGAAGAAGAATCAGTTATTTTACACTAAAAAAACCGTGTTATGCCGGGCTAGAGGGTGGGGGAAAAACCTGTCTTAAATCAAAAATATGTGGAACAAATTTCAAAAAAAGGGAAATTTAATGAAATAATTTTAGAAATCACTCACATTGCGTGCGTACAACACACACATAATTGCTGGCGTCATGAGGGAAAGAGAAAGCCCGTGCAAAGCCGGGCCATGCAGCTAGTATACTTATAAATACATCTGTACTGAATAATGTAGTTGATAATTAATTTATCACTACTAAGTTAAGAACGAGATAATAATTACTAGTGAATCCTATAGGCTTGTCACATACAAAAATATACACAAAATGTAATACTTATCTTGATAATTTGTGTGATTTATAATTAAAATCATATTGTAGCTTAAGCATGTAGCTTTTAGTACGTTAATTTTGAAATGAATACATTGTTATTGTATAGGGGAGGTCGACGAAAATTATGACGGAAAAGGACTGAAAGTTTGAGAAGCACTGCCTTAAATGCTAAGGGCGTGTATACACGTCCTACTGATCCGGTGTCTTTAGTGGCCCTCACGGGTATACTCGTCCTTCCAAAGGAGGACATTTTGTATTGTACTGCTCTGTTTAAGGTATCCGACTGCGTTCGGAGCCGTGATTATAATAAAGCGCATAAATGGATACTTTTCATGATATTTAGTGTCACTCAGATTAGAATGCATCCATAAAATTGTTTTAAGGACATTTTGACAAAAAAAATTAAAAATATAATATTTTGGCAAAAAAATTTACTTGAAATAATCTTTTTTCCAAATGTTCTCCTTTTGTGAAAAATGGTTCTATTATAATAATATGTTGCCCAGACCTCACTACAGAGACTCAACTAGAACTTTGAAAAATTCATATTAATTTCACAGTTACCAACAATTGAAATAAGTATTCACGTTTTTTTCTTAAAATTGCTCCCCTCCGTTGTCGTAAAGCATGGATAAACCCACTTCTAAGTTATATATTTCAAAAATTCTAGTTGAGCCTCTGAACAGAGGTCTGAGCTATATACAGGCAAAATATTATTCTAAGAGAATCATTTTTCACAAAAGGAGGACATTTGGAAGAAAAGTTCATTCAAATTTAATTTTTTGCCATAATATTGTATTAAAATAAATTTTTTGTCAAAATGTACTTAAAACAATTTTATGCATATATTCTAATCTAAGTGACACTAAATATCTTGAAAATTAACCATTTATGCGCTTTTGAAAATCACGGTTCCGAACGTAGTCGGATGCATTAAAACTAGTCCCACGACTTTGGAATACAATAAAATGGCATTGACAGTGCTTCTTAAAAACTTACTTATTTCGCAGATGAGGTGGGTCAGGAATTGTAAACTGTGTATTACAAGAACAATGAAATTTATACCTGAGCAATTTGTTTTTGTTTTTTCCTTTGAGTCTGCTCTATTCTATTCTTCATTTGCTGTCATTTCCGTTTACCACGTATAGTAAGAGCTTTTTAATTTTTTGTGCGAATGTGATACTGGTTTATTTGTTCTACCATGTTTTATCATATATCACAGAACACATAGAAAAAAGTTATAATTTATTTTTTATTATATTCTTTTTTTCTAGAGAGATTAAATTTTTTATTTTCATTTCATTATTTTTTTTTCTTCTTTAAAGTGAAAGTTTACAATTTTTAGGGGGGAAACACGCCTCCCCCCTCAATAAACCGCCAACGCGGGTATTTGGGAAAAATGGTGGCACTGTGAGGTTGGGGGTGAATTTCGTAGTTTTTCCCCGTCATTTAAGGGGCTAATGTAAGAGGCAGTATATATACAAGGTGGGTTCAAAACGTATTCAACCTATGGCCAGAAAAAAAATACCTTATTTAATTTTCGGGAGTAGGTTCCTTATCAAATTCAAAGTGGACACCTTATGCTTTTACACACTTAACCCTGTATCTACCGTCGGTACTTGTAAGTACCACTCAGTTTAAAATTGCATAGAATAACCATTTTTACGAATACTCTGACTATACATAGAATAACCCTTACTCTGACGATACTTAGCAGGAATACTCTTTGAAATCCACTCTTTTAAGATATATGGCAGCACGGCTTCTACAATGAGAATTTTAGCAGGGGATGCAAATAGTTTTATAGCAGAAATTGCGTTTCCAGCGGATTGCGAAGATTGTTATTTTTGTTCCGAAAAAGTAGTTAATGTCAAAAGGTAAGAGTCTTTATTTTTGTATGTTAATGAAGACCTTAGAAAACTATTTGACCATTTATTTTAAGTGGACAGTGTAAGTAATTAATTTTACAGTTGACTATCTTTATTTGCTTAATTAACTCTAACGGATTAAATTTCCCAAACCCAATTTGAGTATTTTTTATGCATATCCCTTAACTTTCAATGCAAATTTAAAAATAAATATCGCATGAAAAAACTGCAGTAAATCATAAAGCGGTAGATAAAGGGTTAAAGCAACATTCCTTCCTCTATCGGCACTATTGGAAGACATATTTTGGCATGGTGGTGAACTCCGCTGTCGCGTTCTGCAATATCTCATCTCTATTTTGAAAACTAGATCCTTTCAATGGCATTCTATTTTCGGAAACAACATTGAGCATTGTTGATATCCAGTAGGTCCTGTACATCTACAGGATGAAGTTCTTTTTTGTTCCACCAACAGAATCTTGGGAACAAATTTCGTGTCCGTTATACGCATGACCACACAAAATTGCACAACGAGAACCTTTACTGACTGAACTTGTTTATCAGTTTCTCTCGTACGGTTAAACAATGATCTTGCACTACCAACTTTTAGACCTTCACAGCAACAGCTACATTTCGATTGGTTTGTGTCCTCCAAGAACGCGGATCACTCTCTACCACTGTGTGGCTACTTTAGAATTGGTTAAACACTTCCTTAGTGTGTGTGCACACCCTGTAACATTGTCTCTTTTTGGAATTTTAAACTCCTTTCGGAACCCGTATATATTTGAAAAACGGCGTTTGCGATTTATTAGAAAGCTATATATCCCTGCATATATTTTATCTACACTCAAATAATCCGGTTCTTCTTGTCCGTCTTCATAATCTATCAAATTATTGATAAGGCCTCTGTCATTGACAGTTTCGTCTTCAATCAAGCGCGTGCGGCTAGCGCGTTGACAGAAAGCAATTGAACGTACTTAGTCGAAAGACTGTTTATAACAAATCAACAGAAAGTCTTGAAGTGTATATATGTGCATTAATAAAAAACAGTGCAGGGGCCTGAAAGCTATTGAAATTCATATACTGCATGAAAAAATATCGAACAAAAAATCGTACAAAAATAAAATGGCGCAAAACAAATCACACAAATTAAAATCGCATAAAGAAGGACCATACAAAAACAGATTCTACAGTACAGTAGATTGGTCAATGACAGTCAATAGACTAAATTTATGTGACATCATAGTTTCAGAGCAATGAACACCTCATGTTTCCAGTCACTCAGTTCAAAAACCCATGCGACGTCATGGTAAAAGCAATCATGTGTTCTCAGTTGCCAACTTTTGATCTTTGCAGAAACTTTCTCTTAAAAAATGAATATTTGTTAACAGTAATTAGGCACATATTCATACAAAATGCTTTTATTTAAAAAGTGCATGCATACAATAAGATACTTTTTAAATTAAAATTCTTATTGAAGTTTTTTGTTCATATTATTTGAACATTTTTACCCAATTACGAAATTTGAAATTTAATCCAAGCTTTACGAATAGAGCAAGTACAATTAATTAAATTTTTGTTTTGAATTCAATAGAGAACATGTGTTTGTCTTTATCATGTGGCCATCATGAATTGAGCCCACTTATTCAATAATGTTTTTTAATAATTTGAGACAATTTCAAGTAATCTTTAAGAAAAAGTTGGTACACACCACTTTCTTAAGTTTTGTTGAAGCAAATATTTTAAACCTAATAGCTTTACGAAATTACTTTCCTGAAATCAGAATTTACAGAAGGATTCCAGACACAGAATTATTGATCTGTCCGTATTTTTAATTAAGAATATGACCTCCAAATTACAAAATTGCAAATACGTGTCATTTTAGAACAAAATGTCGGTAACAAGGTGTTGTCTTCAACAACTTTAAAATAATTACTTGGATTAAATTAAATATTTTGCGAAATCCGAAATTTCTGACTGTGTGAAACAGATTCCCTTGTGAATTGACTCGTCTGGGGAAAGTACGGTCAAATATAACGAAATGAGATAACAGAAATTAAAAGATGTAGTTGATAATTGTGTGGTTCAATTTACATTTGGAGGAACATCCACAGATTTTGAGTAAGTGAATATTTACGTTGCACTGTTCAGTTGCTCGAGGTCTTTTGGCGAAGGAACTCGTAATTTTGAATCATGGTTATGGGACGAGGATGACACCTGATCTGGCACACCTTTTCCTAACTACTACTCCACACTAACGGGATACGTTTGAGCTCACGACACATTTAACGTGCATCGCTGAGTTACATGGAGGGTCTTTAATGATACTAGGCTCAAAATCATGATAGGCGAGCCTCGAGTACGTTACCTTGACCACTCGGCTACCACGGCAACAAAACCATAATTTTAATAAAACATTCAATAAATAGTAAATTGTGAAACTAAAAGATACTGGTGTTCAGCCCCGCTCTGAGCAGTGCACTACGCTGGGCGTGCTTGCTCGTGTGTACCTCGCGGTCCACGTACGGTGGCTCCGGTCCTCCCTTCTCGGCGGGATACAAAGCTTTTCGGCTGGTGTGCAACTGCCCTTCTCGGAAGGACTCGTGGCACGCAACCCGGGCTCGTCGAGTCGTTCACCGATTTCAGGTGGACGGCTCGCTATCAAAGAGAATGGCGCATGTGTCGTGGCACGACGAGCTGACCTTGCTCTAAGCGTTTGGATTCGGTCCCCACGAGGGATGCAGGAATCGGAAATAGGAATCGTTAAATTAGGAATTAGGAGAAATTAAGAGCACTTTTAGATTTTGACAATTATTTCTACTAATACTGAACAGATTTTAACGAAAATTGGTATGCATATAAGGCTGATATAATGTAGAAACCAGAAAAAATACAAATAAATAAATAAATAAAAAATTTAAAAAATCATTAATTCAATTCCGAATTAAGTCAGCAAAAAGAATTTATTTATTTTTCAGTGTACTTATAATTTTAATTATATAATCCAGAATATATTTATTTAATAGTAAAAATAAATATTATAATAAATAACTTTCAGTGGAAATTTAACCCCTTAATGGCCGTATAACGTACGAACTACCGAAAGTTGTCTTCAACTGTCTTTCTCGTATATATATATATATATATATATATATATATATATATATATATATATATATATATATAAATATATGGTATAATAAAATAAAAGTGAAGAAGTATACTAGAACCTACAGTGCTAAAGAAGTAAGAAATTGGAATTTCCCCAGACACAACAAATGTAGATACAAAAAAGTCTTTGGACTAAG
This sequence comes from Trichonephila clavipes, assembly GCA_019973935.1. Lineage (NCBI taxonomy): Eukaryota > Metazoa > Arthropoda > Arachnida > Araneae > Nephilidae > Trichonephila > Trichonephila clavipes. Next base: position 288,846 of record BMAU01018720.1, read on the forward strand.
CTAGAGACCTATTATGATTCCTAAAGCTGTCGATGAATTAGGTCATAAAATTAGGGTTAGCAATGCTTTATGGTTTCAACCTTCTACGTACAGCAGAAATTTTCGACATAATAGGAAAAAAATCCAAGTTGAAAAGTTAAGCCTAGTACAACACGGGAATGAAGAACCTGATAATATAGTAAAAAGACATTGGGAAAAGAGAACTATAATGAATCTCTCAAGGAGAGGAATAATATATATATATAATAATATATATATATATATATATATATATATATACGCTAGATATTTGTTTTATATTTCTTTCATTTGAGCGTATTTTTTTATTCTTATGATGTATTATTCAGTACAGTTATTTTGAAAAGATGGTGATATTCGTCTGTGGTACTAAAATGCTTTTTTAGACATTTTTTTTTCTTTTGTGGTGAAGGCTGTAATTTTTGTGTTGTTTAGTTATTTATACTAAAAAAATATGTTCCTTAGTTTTTTATGCGTTTTGGGTAGAAAAATGAGGTCCTTATACAGTGCTTCTCAAATTTCCAATATATATGACCAAATCTTCAATCGAAATTTCAGCGCCCCACCCCCATGCAATAATACTATACTTAGACACGAAAGCTATAATATGACCTTAATTATAAACCGTCCAAATTATCACAATCAGCATTTTGTATAATAGGTCAATGGGATTCAATAGTAATTACTAAACTTCTTAACTTAGTATTGATAAGTCGATTGTCAAATACAGTGAGCAGTACTGACACATTTGTAAGTAGATTATATCAGTGTAAATGTGTATTTTATTTTTTATGTCAAAATGTATATATTTTGTTTTTTACCTTACAGTTAATTAATTTTACAAATATATATCAAAATTTTTATTTTGGACTTTAAATATGTTCGCACCCCCCTTGCTAGGTTATCACTCCTCCCAAAGGCGTAACGTACATCCCAGCAACCCCCGCATCACGAGGGGTGGGGGCAGGATTCTAGGAAGCCAAGAGTCTAACTGACGCCATATATCTTTTGTAAGACCTTGCTTAGGGTCTAAAACCTGACTTTGCCGGAAGGTCCTAATGTATTCCATTCTCTCTAAGGGACCGTTTGAGAAACTGATATATCCCATTATAATCTTTCTCTTTTAAAGATATTGCCCACCAAAGAATTCATACAAGGCATTCTAATTCAAGCAACAATCATATCAATAAATACATAAAAAGATAACAGAAGTGTGTGTTTTTCAGATTATAGTGAATCATAAGTAATAACATGTAATTTATATCCAGTAAATATTTGTGTTTACTATTTTAGAGTAATTCATCTTTTACATAAAAATTCAATGCTATAGTATACCAGTTCTTCGTGCTGGTGAATTGAAAAATAAAACCATGGCAATAGAAGGATAAAGAAATTTTTAATGAGAGTTAATTTTAAATGAATTGCAAATTAAACGAAAAAAAAGGCTCTCAGAATATCTATGCTCAAGATAAAATCATATTTGTAGGTCTAGTAGTTGGAAAAAAGGGTGCTATAACGTACCCCTAACCTCAATGAGGGTCAACACACTTTTGCACTTGCCCCCCACACCCCGTACACTATTAGCTGATATTTGCTCAGCATAAGTAACATGTTTTCCTAATTTCAAAGTTGTAGGTTTCGTCGTTAATAAAGGACAAAAATTTTTAATATAAATCGCTTTCGTAAAGCATCCTTCGGGGTAGATTTTCGCAAGACCTCTTTCGTAACGGATCACTGCTCTATGAAAAGAACATGCCTGTTAAGTCTGTAGGCGTAATAGTTCAAAAATGGGAATATTTATCTATGTATAATGCCCCTTTAACCTCTCAAAACCCTCCCTCGGGGCGTCTACTTTTGTAAAATAGTTTTTTTAGTGGATATTTACTCCATGACAGGAACGAGTCTGACAAATTTCCAGTATGTAGATCTACTAGTACCAAAACTGCAATATTTATCTATAGCTCCACTTTAATCCCTCGTAACCCAATTGAAGAGCGGTTTTCATAAGATATCTTTTGTAGCGGTTTTTTACAACGTGAAAGGAACATACCTAACAAATTTCAAATATGTAGATCAAATAACTTTGAAAAATGAATATTGATCTATATATGTAACCTCTCGCAATATCCTTTAGGAAGACGATTTTTTCAAAACCCTTTCTTAGAGAATATTTTATCAAAGAAACATACCTGCTGAATGTCAAATCCGTTGGTCTAATAGTTCGGTAGATACTTTGATGAGTGAATGAGTGAGTCGTTTTTCTCCTTTATGTAAAAATATTAATATATAGTGTAAGTATTTTTAGAATTACAATGCCAGTTTTTCATCATCTCATCGTTCAAGACATATATATATATATATATATATATATATATATATATATATATATATATATATATATATATATATATATATATATATATATATATATATATATATTACTCGTATTTAAATTCTATTATTACTGAAAACTGGAATAACATACTTTTCATTTTCAATCCTTGACGCAATTTTAATTTATGCTATATATTTATAATGGAGTATATCTTTAGTATGAATTATATTTATTAGTAGTATTTAGATACCATTACTTGCAAATATATTTTAATAAAAATTTGTAGAAGTATACAAAGACATAATTAAACAATTCATATGCTTCTAAAGCTAGTATCTACATTTTCAAAATTCATGTATTATCAGTTGAGTTTAGCTCTCGTTTTGTAGGATAAGGGTCAACAAAGGCTATTATCCCTTCATGTATTATGAAATCAATTAGTGGATTCAATTAACACTACATAATTGGCATATGACCGCTATAATCACGTGGTTTGATCAAATCAGTTCAAAAGTTCATGTGACGTCATAGCCCCTGTAAGAATGCAATCACGTGTCTCCAACCAATCAGTTCATACGCTTTGCTGATGCCAAATTTTGCTATTTGTAGAAATTTTCTTTTAAAGCTACATAGGTGTCCCCAATCATAATGAATCACAGGTATACAAAATGTATTCGAATAAAAATTACTCGCAAGAACTAAGATTCTTTTTTTTTAAGTTGAAAAAGATATTGAAGAATGTCAATACTTGAACATGTTGCATTAATCATGGAGACTATCTAGTTTTCGCAACAAGTCTGATGTCAGTTTTGAATTGAATACGGAAACCTTGATGGCATTTACCATCGTGAAAACATCAACAGGCTTTAAATAGTTCATTATTTGCCGAGGAATGTTACACGATTCGCTTACCAGAACCTGCGATTTTCAAACAAACATGAGTAGTTGTTCGTTATATTAGAGAAAAAGAACAGGCATAAATAAGAAAATCCATCTCGAATATAGTGAAGATTATTGTATTACATTCGAAGCCTTCGAAATAGTTTAAATTATAGCAGCGCAAGGCAAAATATTAAAATTCGGAACGGCGTATCTTTGACTGGCATGTTATGAGTTCGAGTCTAGTGCCTCTGAAGACCCGCTGGGTAGAGGGGGGGGGCGATGCACGTTAAATCTATAGAGGCTCAATTTTCTCCCGGTGTGGTAGTTTAGAGAAAGTAGTGCTAGATCTGGTGTGGTTTTTGAAACTTGACCAAGGTTCAAAATTGCAAGATCCGTCGCCAAAAGTCCTCGTATTGCTGTATAGTGTTATAACTCACTCTCACTATTGGCAGGGTATATTATATACCCGTAGCATTTAAATGGTTAAAAGAACATTCATTGAACCAAATAATGTTTTAACAACCTTAAAGTGGTTCTGGATAATGCATAAAATTAATTTGTATACATATTATATTAACCTACCTGGAGGCTAACTCTGGTGAGGCCCAGTTTCGCGATCCATGTCTCATCTTTTGCGATGCTGTACACAAGGCAATTTCTTCCCATTTTATTTTCCAAGTCTTGATGCCAGTTGAGCCTGACGACTGTAATGTCTACAAAATAAATATAAGGGATACACTGATAACAATCATAACAATATCGGTATCACTGTAGTAGATATAATACAAATAATAAGAATTACAATTAGCACACAACTATAAGATAAATATTATAACATTATTAAAAATTATATATATATATATATATATATATATATATATATATATATATATATTATATCATTAATGTAGATGCGATTTATAAAATGTAACTGTCTCTCTCATCGACTTTATTATCTATCTATATACATATATAAGTTTCGTGAATATGTACTAAATTTATTACGTACTATCCCAACAATGTCAACATGCAAGATATCTCGCCAAATTGGCAACTCTTATTTCGCATCTGTCATACTCGCTATATTGGCAACCATGTACTCCGTTTCATATAATGTCGCCAATACGGATAGGATAATAAATTAGGGCTGGCCAAGAACAAATTTTGCGAAAAAAAATTACAATAGGTAGAACTATTTAATACATATTAATTACAGTTCTATAATATGAGCAATCAGTATGAACAGTTGTAAAACTTGTGCAAAGGGAGTTGGTCCACCGTTAGGGGAGCAGGGGTTCCCCCCAAGCTATATTAAAATAAAAATTATTATTAGTACATGTTATTAATAATATAAGACAGCATATTGATACCAGTGATATTATCAGCATTAGTATATATTCCCCCAATATTCAAGTAGATATCTTATTAAGTAATAAATTTTGGATATGCCGCCTGAGTGGCGAGGTTGTTTTGGTACTAGCTTCGTATGCCCTAGTTTGCAAGTTCACCACAAGCCCAAATCAGTGGATATTGATTATGCAAAAAATCGACAGCACCCATGTCATATGATTATGCTGTATGTTAAATATCGCTTGAGTTTGTTGTGTAGCTTGGATGTTTTCTGCAAAATTAAATTTCTAGTACAGTTTCACATCATCAGAACTCTGGTGCTCCCTTTGGGTAGGAAATTGAGCGTCAAAACCACTTGCGCGGTGATTGATATATCACTTATACGGTGAAAGACTAAAAAAGATAGTCCAGCTTCCGTTGAAAGTAGAAAATCTGCAATATTAAAATACCAATCCAAAGATCCATTGAAAATAATAATAAATAAATAATTAAATAAATTGAGGATACTTAAATCAAGGTAAAAAAATAACAAATGAGCACGAGTCAAATTTATACTCTGGATACAAAACGCTAAGAAAAATTTCAATGCCTTTTCAATAAGGATTTTATGTAAAAATGCTCTAAATTGTAAATGTTAATGTAAAATGTTCAAGAAATTATATAATTCTGATCAAAAGCCTGATTTCTACAAAATGTGCTAAATAAAAATTACAAGATGGTCATTTTTACAGATTGGGACACGTAGTCTATACAAACTATACAATTCATTGTGCACATTTAACAATGTAGACAACCATCAGAACCAAAATGCGTGTAGCATTTTTTTCAGCCTCTAATGGATCATTAAAAATACATGCGTTGAATATAAGTCGCAATTCTTTGAATCAATATATATATAAACAAAAATATCGACTTTATCTTTAAAATAACGCATTCCTCTCTTTTAATACTTTTTTTAAATCTCATTTGCTCAGATACTAATGATAATGCTGATAGAATAAAATCCAAATTTAATTTAACCAATCAAACTCCTGATTCCTTTACATTTTTAAAGTACCGCTTTTTTTCGAACATAATTAAAATTATATGATCTGGTTCTAATGAAAGCGTTAATTGGATGTATGTATCACTAAACTTAACCAATGCAACCATAGTTAGACCTTTAAGTCTCAAGTACCGCCTTCTTTCAATAATTTCATTATTTTACTGCAGAAATTGCTAAAAAAAAGGTTAGTTGAACGTAAATCTCAAATGTCACCATAAATCGGTTTTTATTTCTAATTACCTTATATTTATGGCACTTATTTTACTGCCCAGATATTAATTACAGAGCCGATTGGATAAAATCCACTTTTAATTTAGCCAATGAAACCCTAGATCACTTTATATTTTTCAAATCACAACTATCTTAGAACACTAGCTAAATTTCGTTGCTCAGATTTAAATGTAACCTCTGATTGGATGAAAGTCTAAGTAAATTTAGCCAATGTAACAACACTTATTCATTTCCTCTTTTGAAGTACAACCTCCTTTCAGTAATTGAATAATATTTTTGCTTTAATTGCTCAACAAAGCGTTGGCGGGAGGCAGATCACAATTATTTTATTTGATATGATGTATTTTCTTTTATTTTTTTAATGTATAGCTTTCTTTTCGGAATGAAATTTTATTGCTCAGATTTTGATGAAAGAGCTGATTGGATGTAACCATAACTTATTTAACCATTCTAATCATACTTTGGCATTTACACTAAACGTTCCACCCTCTTTAAAGGATTTAATGATTTTATTGTTGAAATTGTGCAACAAAGCGTTGGTTGGATGCAAGTTTCATTATTTTGTTCAATATCATCTTAGATTGGTTTTCTTTTTAAAAAGTACTGCCTTCCTTACTAAGTTTTATTTAACAGCTGAGATTCTAATGGATTCTCATTGGATAGAAGTTTCGATACAGTTACCGAATCTAATCATCATCAATCTATTTTTAAAGAACCGCCTTCTTTTAGGCGATCCTTTAATTGTATTGCTCAAATTCAAATAAAAATTCTCATTGGATGTAAGGCACAATTATTTCAACCAATATTATCAAAGATTGACTTTTATTTTTTTAAAATGTACCACCTGCAATATAATCTCAATTGTAAACCATACAAATTATCAAGATAAGCATTATATTTTGCGTTTGTTACTTTCAAGTAATAAATATTTTTAATCAATAACTTTCAGCACTACGTTACTTTTTCCGTCTAAATTTATAAGTGAAAAATATCAGCGTAAATGCGTATGTTATTTTCTGTACTGTCTGAATGTATTTTGGTTTGCTTTCTTTGAGTAAATTAATAATTTTTGAAGTAAACCTTTTTATTTTCGACTTTTCGATAAGCTCGGGCCTTTCACGTAAGGTTATCACGTGAGTCTAGGGGGTCACGCCCACAGTTTGAGAACCACTGGCTTAAGAGGTTAAAATATCCCTGCTAATTTATTTACCCGATTGCCGCATTGAAGTTTTCGCCTTCTTGGCCACATTTTTTTCCTGGTCCAACTCTCGAAATGTCGCGTTTGTATGTGTATAAGGAGATTAATTTAGTATCATTATTTGCAAAAATTTTTTAATTTTGAAAGATTTCTGTTTTAGCTGTTTCATTTCTTAGAATTGGAATCTTTGACATAACTTTCAATTTATCCTACGCTCAACCATTTTGTAAAATAAAAGTTATTTTGAGTTTTCTCCCCCAATTGCACGTTAACCTTCGGCCTTAATTGTAGGAATCGAACTTCTTAACAGCACTTAAAAGAACAATAGATTTTAATCGCTATGTGTGAAACAGTTGAATTATTTACTATTTAATTTTTTTCAAATGATACATTTGTATGGCGTAGTTATCACTGTTCGATTTTGTTTTTATATTAGTTAATTCTTACTAAACAATATTCTTACGTTTTGAATACTGATGCAAATATAATTTTAGAAATAAATATCATTTGCATTTCAAACACGTACATTGTTTTTTTTAGAAATGCTTAAAATTTGAAAACAAATACAAAAGTTTCTTAATAAAACAAAAGATTTATAAATGCCTATTAATATGTCTCAGGGGGGTGTTAAATTTCTCTAGAAGTCTGAAAATATATACAATTTTCAAACAGGAATAATACTTTAAATGTAAATTAAGTTATTCGAATCTTTTACACATTATTTATAAAGGTACAGGGCTTAAGAAAAGTATAAAATGTTTAAAATATAATAATAATTTTAAAAATCATAAGCATATGAAAATTCCATAATAAATATTAAGCATTTCTTGCGTTACGCACGCTATTTTCTAAATTAGGAGCTTCTGATGTATAAAACTTTATAGAATTATAAAATGCATCATACTCTTTAAACCCTACCTAATTTTAGTATTATATACACTGGTGTGCAAAAATTAAGGACGAAGTCGAAAAATTAGCATATCAGCTGAACGAAGAGGCAGAATGGACAGAAATACCAATCAGGAGATTAAGTAAGGTGATGTACGGTAGCACATGCGCAGATATGCAGGTAGACGTAATGGGGGAGTGCCTGAGTAGTATAAAGCATGTTGTCGGTGTAAGATCAGTATTTCTGGCAAAGAGATTGCACGCCGTATAGCAGTTAAAATCACACCGAGTTGCTGCCTCAGCGAGAAATGGCAAATAATCAATCTGTTAGACGACATCTGGATGCTTTTACCCGAGGTCGAATCATTGGGAAGTTGGAGGAAGGCCTCAGTGTGACAAGTGTGGCTGCAGAGTTCGGAATTGCTCACAGCATCGTTTCACGACTTTGGAGACAATTTCAAACTATAGGAACAGCTATCTGGGGGTTCAGTAGTGGTCGTCCATGAGGAACCACACCCGCAAATGACCGGTACATTGTCTTACAGGCCAGAAGAAATAGGCGGCAGACAGCGGGAGAAATCGCTAGACACACGACACAGGTGACTAGACGACCGATATCGCGTTTTACCGTGGCCAGAAGACTGCACGGTGGTGGTATGTTTGCACGACGCCCTGTACGGTGTGTACCTTTAACGCCTGCCCATCGGAGAAGGCGTTATCTGTGGTGCCGGGAACACCGGAATTGGAGAGAAAATGAATGGGGACGAGTACTCTTTACAGATGAGAGCAGATTCAGTTTGAGTAGCGATTCTCATCGCATACTCATCTGGAGAGAGCGGGGAAGCCCAAGCATCCCTCGAACATCATTGAAAGGGACAGGTATGGAGGTAGCGGTGTTCTCGTTTGGGGAGGCATCATGCTTGGTAGTCGTACAGACCTTCACATCTTCGACGCAGGTTCAGTCAACGGGACCCGTTATTGTAACGAGATTCTTCTTCCATATGTGCGTCTTTTTAGAGGCGCTATGGGTCTGCAGTTCCTTTTCATGGACGACAATACACCATGTCATCGCACAGTAGCTGCCGAACAGCTCTTAGAGAGTGAGGATATTGAACGTATGGATTGGCCGGCACGATCTCCGGATCTCAATCCCATCGAGCATGTATGGGATTTTCTAGGCAGACGCTTGGCAGCTCGTACATTACCACCAGTAACGATTCGGGAATTTCGATTGGCGCTGCAAAACGAATGGGCAGCAATGCCTCAACAACTCATTGACACCCTCATTCTCAGCATGGGCAGACGCTGTGAAACCAGTCTAACAGTCAGGGGAGATCATATCCCCTACTAAAGACCGTATGTTTCTTGCTGGACACCCATCACAGGGATGTTTCGGCCTTCAGTCGCATTGCGCTCCATGCTACTTTTTGAATATCAAGCTTCTTTTTATCCCTCTGATTTCTCTTTTAGTAAGTGTTGCTTACATTACACATGTCCTTACGTATTGGAGATCTTACGGTATTAAATGTGTTGATTTGGAAAGCTTTTGTACAAAGTTATATTGAAAAAACCGTCTCGTCCTTAAGTTTTGCACACCAGTGTATATTTTGTACTTCAAAATATTTGGGAAATATTGCAATTTTTTAAATATTTTTTTAAAAATGTATTTTTTATTTATTAAAATATATAGGTTATTATTCTATTTATATAAAAATAGTTACAGTGTAATAAGAATTTATTTAACTTTATGAATCAACTTATAGTTAGTAATTAAAGCTACAATTTTAGAAAATAGCTTGCGCGACGTAAAACTTAATAAATATTTTTTATACAAAAGTTTCTTATTTTCATATGCTTGTAATTTTGTAAATTATGATTATATTTTAAACCATTTAAACTTTTCTGAAGCCCCATTCCTTTATAAATAATATGTAAAAGATTGAAATTTTTTAATTTAAATTTAAATGAATTATACCTGTTTGAAATTTTTTTATGTTTTCAGACCTCTAGAGAAATTTAACACCCCTGAGACCTCTTATAACAAGACAGTTTATCATTTGTAGTAGCAGAATAATAGTTTATGAGATGAGTTATATTTAAAGGCGATGTCTAGCGGGAAATGAAAAGGTAGATTCTTAAATATATATAAAACATTTAAATTCGTATTCTTTAAATATAAAATAGATGAATTATTTCAGAATTATTTAAATTCCATCATAGGATCAGAGGGAACATGTATTGTGTCATAACTCACCAAGTATTTATAATATTTTGATGAATGATACTATCCATAAATATTTCCTTTACATATTTATTTTTTATATATACGTGTCCTTTTAATATTACCAAGCTGTTCATTTCAAGCTAATGCAATTTAGCATGAACATTTTCTGGAAAATAATTTATAATTTTTTCAAACTCTCCTGCATTGTCAAAGTGACTGTGAGTTATTCATTATTTAAAGATAAAGAGGAAATATCAATTTTAAGTTCTCGAAAGCAGTGTTCTTTTATGAAAAAATAACCGAACTGTTTATTATTGCTTAGGAATTCGTTTCTCAAACTGAATCAAATTAAATTGTATTATTCTTTCAACATAAATAAAGGAGTTTTATCACTTTGGAATGCAATGCAGAGTATTAAATAAAAATTTGCATTACAATGCATAAAATGTATCATATTGGGTGAAAATTATTTGTTTTCTTATTATGGTTTAAAACAAAAATTAATGGATCCAATCAAGAATTATAGCTAAGAATATTACAGTATTTACTTGATTCTGAGACATCATCGATTCTAAGCCCTACACCCAATTCTCTACAAGTTTTTTTTTTAAAAAAAACGAAAACTTGAGAAATATTAAGACTGCATTGAATACTTACAAGTAAAAATTTTATGATTTTGCTTACACCATCAATGTATATTTTTTTCATTGGTGACTAAATTGGAAAGACGGAGTCGGGGGAGCAACGGATGGAATGAATTAAATTGGAACTAGAATATTTCTACAGCGAAATTCTGGGAATTTTAAAAAAATAATCTAATATATATTATAAATGCAAAAGTTTGTGAGGATCTTTTTTCGTCTTTCACGCAAAAACAACTGAATGGATTTTAATGAAATTTTACAGTAATATAGCTTATACATCTGAATAGCACATATGCTATAATTTATAGCATAGACTAAAATTTATAAAGATATTGTATGAAGTGTCCAAATTATAACGATATTTGTCAAGTAAGTAGTAAAAAAATTCTGCCATCTACAAGTAATTCTGGTGTGCCCTGCAAAAATGCCCACCACAGCATATATCTATCTTTTGTTTTTGAAAATCCTTTTTTTGTTTAAGCTACGCAAGATGCTCGCTTCTAATTAATTCCTCTGATTTTTATTTCAGAATAAAACTAATTTTTAAGGGAGAGGTTGTTATAAATCTCTCTTTATTTTAATGTTTTTTTAATGATTTTATTATGCACATTTGGTAGTAAGAAATTTATCTTTTTTCCAAATAAATGCTTTTATCAATTTTGATACTTAAAGTAAATAAACTTTCTCTTTCACACTGCATCATTTGGACAAATTTTCAAAATTTGTTTGTGGTTAGTAGTTAATTATAAGGCTATAATTTTAATTGAATAGGCAGATATAATTATTTTTACACTTAAAAACGCAATAACTACTGTTCTGTATTTTTTTGGAGTGTGAGAGTGAGTGAATTTTAATGTCGCACTGTTCAGCTACACGAGAGCTTTTGGTAACGGATCACGTAATTTTGAACCATGGTCAAGTGACGTGGACGCAACCTGAGCTGGCATCCCTTTCCTAACTACCACACTACATCAACTTAGAAGAAATATTCTACAAATACTTAGCAGGAATATTCTTTGAAATCCACTTTTCCAAGATATATGGCAGCACGAATTCTATGATGAGTATTTTAACGGGGAAGGCGAATAATTTTGTAGCAGATATTTCGTTTTAAGCGGATTGCAAACTTATTATTTTTGTCCTGAAAAAATAGTTTATGTCAAAATTTAAGTGTCTAATGTTTTTGTATGTTAATCAAGACCTTCGAAAACGATTTGACTATATATTTTAAGTGAACGGTATATATAATTAATTTTAAAGTGGTATATCTTTAATTAAATTATTAACTATAACGAATTAAATTTCTCAAAGTGGAGTATTTTGTTTATGTATATCCCTTATTTTTTTGTAGTGATCCAAAAAATATTGTATGAAAAAAACTGCAGTAAATCATAATGCGGTGGATAAAGTATTAACGTGCATCGCCTCCCTACACGGCGGGTCTTACAAAGCTCTAATAAAGCTCGAGCTATGAAAGTAGATAGACATTTCCCAATTTGACTCTATCGTTAAAACTTCGCTATTTTTTCATTGAATCGTCATTATAATTTAAGAAACGGCGTTGCTTGCGAATATTACACTTTTAACATAAAAAAAATACGACAGAAAGTAATATTAATGTATTATACTTTCAGATAAAAATTATTTACACTACTTTAAGCGTTCATTACACAAAACGTTTAACAATGTGTTACTTTTGCTGAGCAAAGATCAGCTTAAGAAGGTATTTTCAAAAATCGACCCTCAAGAGTGTTACGGGGAGTTATAAATAAAAAAAAGCCTTTTTATCAGCTATTAGATCTACAGACTTAAAATTTAACAAAGGTTTTTTTCTTTCTTTCTTTCTTTTTGTTTAGCTGAGCTACGCAAAAAGCTTTTTTTTTATTTAATTTGCAATTCACGTAAAATTAACTCATTAAAAACTTCTTTAACCTTCAATCTCTGTTGTTTAATTTTTCAGTTCACCCGTGCGAAGAACGGGTACACCAGTACATATGTTTAATCAAACATTCAAACGATGAGAAAAAAAATCATTTCAATAGCAATCTGTAAGATTTTTTAATTCATCATTTATAAATAATGGGGGGGATAGTTCTACACTCAAAAAAGCCACTGTAATGCCGGGCTCTAGAGAGATAAAAGAAATGTGTCTGAAAATGGAAAGCTGTGGAAGAAATTTCGAAAAAGGGAATTGTAATGACGTTAATATAGAAATCATGCACACACAAGAGGAAGTGCTAACAGCTAGAGGAGAAGGGGAATTTCCATGAAAATATGTTATACAATCAAAAATGTCCGTGCAAAGCAGGGGGTAATTGAACAGGAAAGAAGCTAAAAAAATTTTGAAAAAGGGAATTTCAATGACATTATTGTAGCAATCACTTGCATGGTACGCGCACACACCCGCACAAAAGTGCTGGCGTCATGAAGAAAAGAGGAAATTAAGTTACACACTCGGTAAAGCCCAGGCTTAAGCGGAGGCGAAAGAAACAAACAAGTCAAATTAGTTTCGAAAAATAATAATGGAAGTGCTGATTTTGTGAAGGTAAAGGAAAATTTATAAAAGTAGAGAAAGCCCGTGCAATGCCGGGCCATGCAACTAGTTAATTAATATGATGATCTGTTTATGTAATTTTAAATAAAAGGTCGTTTTGGCAAATGGCTGTATGAAACCTCACGCTACCCTGTTACGAAACAAATTTCAACTGTTCACGACGTCACAATACCTAGAAGAACTAGGTCTGATCTCTGGAAATCACATCTCTGGTTATAGGTTGAAATACGAGAGTTCTCGTACTAAATATGGCATTAGTTGCTTTGCTTTCCTTTAATTTACGTCGGTCTGTGAAGCAACATGAGGTATATATTAAACAATATTATATAAATGTCTGCTTTCCCATAAGTGTTGCAAATGTTAAAAATGTTAAGGTATCCGACTCTTTTCGGAATCGTGATTTTCAAAAGCGCATAAATGGATAATTGTAATGATATTTAGTGTCACTTAGATTAGAATACATGCATGAAACTGTTTTAAGGACATTTTGACAAAAAGAAATTTTAAATGCAATAATTTGGAAAAAAATTGACTTGGAATTATATTTTTTCCAAATGATCTCCTTTTGTGAAAAAAAATTTTGTTTCCCCAGATTGGAGACACATGACGCTACTTGCCATACAGCTGGTTTATGGGTAGGTAATGAAAGTTCCCAGACGGTTCAGAACGATTGAAATACCAAAATGCTTAGGATATCGGCCTCGTGAGAGATCGATGAGAGTTTCATGCGCAAAGAATGTGTCCGCATCTGCAATGAGCAGACAACATGTAGCGAAATTGTGTAACTCTCTTCAATCAGGCCGATGTGATGTCAAAAGCTGCAATATGACGGCAATCAGCCGGACAAGTTCTTCAACGACAGAAATCAACAAGGCACGAATTGGAGAAATGATTCAAAATGATGGGTGGGTGACTCTGCGTGAAATCTCGTCAGAACTGGGCGCTGTGGTAGCGTGCAGTATTTCGTTTCTGATTGGCTGCGATACTCAAAGACAGTACCGTGACGTCATCCACCGAGACCTGGCTCAACGGGCAAGGACCTAAATTTTACCTAGACGGTCTAAACAAATTGTTTTTGCGTTCTGAGATAAATGCCTAAATAGACTTGGTGATTATGTTGAAATATGACAGACATGAATGCCTCTTAAGGTATCCGACTAAGTTTCGAATCTTGATTTTCAAAAGAGCATAAACGGATAATTTTCATGATATTTAGTGTCACTTAGATTAGAATACATGCATAAAATTGTTTTAAGCAAATTTTGACAAAAAAAAAATTATTTAAATACAATAATTTGGCAAAACATTAACTTAGAATAATCTTTTATCCCAAATGTTCTCCTTTTGTGAAAAATGCTTCTATTAGAATAATATTTTGCCTGTATATAGCTCCGACCTCTGGTCAGAGGCTCAACTAGAATTTTTGAAATATATAACTTAGAAGTGGGTTTATGCATATTTTACGACAACAGAGAGGTGCAATTTTGAGAAAAAAACGCGCATAATTATTTCAATGGGTGGTAACTCTGAAAAAAATGTAAATGTTTCTAAAATTCTAGTTGAGCCTCTGTAGAGATGTATGAGCTATATTTAGGCAAAACATTATTATAATAGAACCATTTTTCACAAAAGGAGACCATTTGGAAAAAACATTATTCTAATTTTTTGCCAAAATATTATATTTTAATAATTTTTTTTTTGTCAAAAAGTCCTTAAAACATTTTTATGCATGTATTCTAATCTGAGTGACGCTAAATAGCACGAAAATTATCCATTGATGCGCTCTTTTAAAGTCACGGTTCCGAACGTAGTCGGATACCTTAAGTCAAAATTTAAATTAATCAATTTTACAAATTTAAGTTCTTTTAAAGAGTTATATGAGAAAAACACCCTTATAAGAATAAAAAAAGTATTCAATGAATTTTAAAAACTTATAAGTCAATTTATAGTGTAATTGAGGTGATAATCTAATGAATACCAAAAATATTTATAATTGCATGCCAATCATATTCCTTATGAATATTCTCAGTATTTGCAATTTTTTTAAAAAAACATTAGATTGCATTTGGCAGTAAGCAAATGTTCATTTCTTAAACTGTAGATAACAATGCTTAAACTTATAAGAGAAAGATACATAAGAATTTATTTCTGAGCTAAAATGAGAAATAATTCTTACGTATCATTTTAAATAGTAAAAACAAGTTTGTTTGCAGTAATGCATTGATTACTACTTTGATATAAACAGTAACTTAATACAATATTTACTATGCTATATTAGGGAAGGTTGCCTAAATGTTTTAAAAACACAGATGCACATAGATTAACATTAGATGTGCCGAAAATCTATCAGATGTCATTCGAAATCTTTTTTGATGCGTAACATCTTTCCTCTCGATTGCTGGATATCTGTGGGAGTGATTTCGTGAAAAGGTACGGATGTGTGTAACAGGATGTGACGTAAGCGTGTGCTATTTGATTTGACCAATGAGAGTTCGTGGCTGTGTATTTTCGCTACCCTCGCATTGGGGCTCAACTCTAGTAGCCATCAAGCACTCGAGCGCTTGACTCGAAATCCGTTAGTCGCGATATTGGGGGACATAATTGCAGCAGAATGCTTATTTAAAAATAAACAAACAGTAATTTTGGTGATCATATACATTTCTTTGAATCAAACGGTTAAAGAAATTAAAGATTTCCTGCATTTTGTACTTTGACCCTATAAAGAAGGTGATTCTGCTCTTTTAAAAAAATTATCACTCGCTTCCCCTGATTTTGAGTGGTGATTTTAACTTTAACTTCAGTTTGCCAAAAGTTGAGCCGCTCATAGCTGTTTTGAATGATGGACTCAAGCTCGAAATGAACACAAATCAAAATGTTTCGACTGCTAACAGAGGTACTGTCATTGACGCTTTTTTCAACGGTCTGTGAATACTTTAGAATCACAAGTATGTGTGTCATATTTTAGTTATCATAAGTCTATTGTCTCCGCTCTTCCCCAAATTGAACAAGAATAATTATTTTTGATAAAATATTGCATTTTTTTTTACTCCTTTTGTTAAATATATAATTGTTCGATAGAAAATTTTTCCAATGGTACCCGATTCATATTTTTTTCAGGAAAAAAGTTAATACTGCGTATTTACCACGATGACATGTCAGATGTTACACATCATATGCGACTACTGTACGACTTGTTTCTTTTCTTTTTAATGTTGCTAATGAATTATCAATGAGAAAAAAAAGGATAAGAAAAAACCCGATTTAAAATGCAATAAAACTTCAATAGCATCATAAATCTTCTAGAACTATTTACTACGAAAAACATATTTCTTATTCACTTCATTCATCCATCATTTCTATAGAAAGGGATTGTTGATAATCTTTATGCATCTTCACAGCAGATATGTTATCTTCTTTTTCCACTGCTTATGTTATAAAGAAATTTACTGGTAGAAAATCGCTAAAAATAAGTTCCTTTAAGATGAAAACAAAAACATTTCATCGAGAGTTAAATTTTTTCAATAAACCCATCAATTTTTAACGATGATTTTTTTAAAAAAATAAATAGTATATATATATATATATATATTAATCTTAATAAGATTCTGTATCAAGGGTAAACAAGCAGCAACCCGCGGGCCACATATGGTCCACAAACACTTTTTGAGCGAAAACCAACCCATTCAGAAAGAACTAAATAGACAGAAAATGTTTTCTACGAGTATAATTTGTGAGCAAAGTTTTTCTCGTATGGAGAGTAACAACAATAAATATAAATGCAAGTTGCAGATATAAACTTACAGGCTGTAATGAGAGTGTCAACAAGCAGTCTCACTTCTGATTTAAAAATAAAAAAATATAAAAAAGTGTGATAGGGTTTATTTGTCTCATTCAACTGATTCTAATACTAAAAGTGCTTGCAGTTCTGGTGGAGAATATCCGAGGACAGAACCCGCGACTCTTGGTTTCGTAGCCGAGTAACAAAACCATTAGCAAAAGTGATCACCTCTGTCTGGAGGCTGTTACTGGCTTAGGAAGATATAGCTACAAAGTAATATATATGAAATTTGAACAATAAATAAAATGAATAAAACTACCACTCATTTATTTAACCCTTTATCCACCGCATTATGATTTACCGCAGTTTTTTTCATGCATTTTTTTTTCTTAATTGAAAAAATTAAGGAATATACCTAAACAAAATACTAAATTTTTTTGGAAATTTAATCCTTTAGAGCTAATTAATTAATTAAAGGTATTCAACTGTAATATTAATTTTTACACTGTTCACTTAAACTAAATAATTAAGTCGTTTTCTAAGGTCTTCATTAACATACTAAAAATAGGACACTTATATTTTGGCATGAACTATTTTTTTGAACAAAAATGTCAATCTTTGTAATCCGCTGAAAACGCCGTCAGCTGAAACGGAATTTCTGCAATAAAACTATTTGCCTTCCCTGTTAAAATACTCATTATAGAACTCGTGCTGCCATTTATCTTGGAAGAGTGGATTTAAAAGAATATTCATGCTAAGTATCGTCAGAATATTCGTAAAAATGGTTATTCTATGTGATTTTAAAGTGAGTGGTACTTATAAGTACCGTCCGTAGATAAGGGGTTAACGTATATGTATTGATTTTTATATGGTACTGCCAAGTTGCCTCTATTGAGAATTTGGGCCCCTTGGCCTTACTGAGGTTGAGTTGAAGACTTGAATACTGGTGCCACTAAAGGGCCACAGTGTACAGGGGCATTAAATATAGTGAGGCTCAATGTGTGCCGTGTAAATTTGGGGAAGGAAATCCAATTCAGGTATTGTCGTCTTTACTTCCTCGTGGTTCAAAATTATCAAGTTTTTCCTCAATAACTTTCATGTAGGCTTGAAGTGCGACATTATCAATGAATCAACTCTCCAGAAGGCATTAAAATTTTAAATTTTGTTTCGTTCATTACGAAAAAAATATTCTTTTGAATCTATTGATGATTTTTCTGAAATGTAGTTTTTAATACTTTGCTGTAATTAAATTTAAGGATGGATTTTTGAAGAATACAACGCAATGTCGTATGTAAGCCATTCACAACTTTAAATAGAGTTCGGCGCATCACAATGTTAACTTTTTTATATTTTCTAAAATTTCAAATATTTCTGTTTAAAATTATATATGACACGAGGATATACCATATATAGAAGTATTTTTAATTATTTTTCAACTGAAGCTACTCCTTGACGCACCTCAAACTATTTCTGTTAGGAGCATCTACATTTCCCCTTGCATAAGTTTCTAACGAGAGCGAATCTATCTGACGTTCAAGAGGAAAAATTAGAGTGTATTGGGATTATCAAAAAGTGTGTGGGCACACGTCTTTTGGATCTTAAAAGCGAAAAGGAGAAAAAAAAAGTTAAGGGATGGGAAAAGCCAAAGTGGTCAAAACCGACTCAACGACATTTAATATCAAAAATTCAATATATCATAGTATATATAGTATGGATATTATAGTATGGATTTTATAGTATGGCTATTAGAAATAACAGTAATGATCCACTCTGCTTTTGGGTTGTTTATTTTCATTTTCTGTCTTCAAACGAGAGCCCTCAATTTCCACAACTGTGTCCGGCGATTAGAAATGCCTGGCGCATTTTTCATAAGACAGAAACTAAATGTAATGAAATGCACTATGATCGTAAACACATGCACACTTGGTGTAAACCACAATGAATTAAATGAAGTCATTTGTTAGAGATCTAGTTGATTCTATGTTGTGACGAAAATATTTACATGAAAAGATCCAGATCACAAATAAGCCAGTTGATAACACCACATGTCAGTGATTCCAAAATCTAAATTTGGGGATATAAAATTCTAAAATTATGGGTAGGTATGGCTATTGCACAGTTCAATATAAGTTATTTTGCAAAATTAATGATCTTAAAACATTGTGATGCTTAACTAAGTTATAACTTTGCGCAATGCTTCAAAAAACAAGATACACGTACGATTCGAGTAGCCCAACGGAAGCAGCTTGAGATCGCCAAAAAAAAAGGCTAAATTATGAGAAAAATAAACTTAGAATATTAATTTGCTAAAAAATGCGTCATATGCTTTTGGAATGTACTAAAGAAGTAAATGCTCAAAAAATAACAATTTTTTACTTTAAAAAGCCAGTTTTCCTAATATGTAATATTTTTCCCTTTATGTACCTTTTCACAAAATTTACTCATCATACCATCCTCAGATTTTCAGTGAAAAGGCTTTTAGCATGTTTACACATTTTAATGGAGGGAATTAGATATATCTAGCAAATCTTTTTAGATATGTCTTTTTTATACTAAATTTTAGGAAACAAATTGCACAATGTTTTTGTAAAAAAATTATAACTAATTTAATTTTTCACAAAAGGCAAAAATATTCCTTAAAAGTATTATTGATAGTGCACATAACCTACTGTAAAAAATTATCCATGAGAAAAAGGTACATAAGCTTACGCAATTTAAGATGGGCTCCCATGGAAATGCCGGACCAACAAAAGCTGCTATGTGTATCCTCTTAGAACAGTGGCGTGAAACTGGCGGCCTGTGATTAACATTTTTGCGGCCCGGCTAATATATCGGCTCTCAATAATATATTATCTTTGAGAAAAGCAACTTACGTTCAGAATGATTAAATCCAGTTTAGATGATAAAGCATCGTATCACAAATACGCAAGAAAAATTTCAAACCTTAGAACTGAATTCGAAACATGATTTAAAAATTTTAATTCTTCAGAAGACACACACACACACATTTTGTTTATTTTCTTCAATTTTCTCAATAAAGGGGAACTCAGTACCCAGTCTTATGTAAATGGAAGTGATCCAGATTGAGTGAGATTCAAATTTAAAGGCCAAATTCATTCAAGTGGAGGTGACCGAATTTTACAAACATTTACCAGCCACGTTTGAAAATACTCAAAAACTCGCCAATGAAACTATTTCCATGTTTATGGGAGAGGTATCGGTGCACATGTAGTTATTTTCAGTTATGAAAGGAAATAACTCTCCAGTTAGAAATAGTATCAATTACGCTCTCCTTGTGATGGATCTAATCGCTTCCCTTCCGCTAATTTTCTTGAGAAATCTCTGGGCTATCATACGTGGTTATTCACAAACAACCATATCTTAAGAAGAAACTATGATATTCGTATTAAATCTGAATATATATAGCCAGGGTCTTCTAGCTAGCACGAAGAGAAAGAGACAAAGAAAGCCAGGAGTCAGGTGAGCTTGCTACTGATCAAGTATCACTACAAATGATAGAATATTTAAAATATTAAATAGACGAAGATTCAAAGTGACGATTGGTCACTAAACTTAAAGTAACGGTAAGCTAATTGGGATAAATGAAACGACCCTAAATTGAAATGGTAGATATTCATAGTTTTCGTATAATTCGTGCATCTCGTTATTGTTCCACTTGTATTGTTCATATCGAGACATTCTCTTCTTGAATTTAAGTGAACCAGTCTTGTCAAATTGGTTGATCAATAAATAGGTAGATTTTGAATATGTCTGGTATTCCTTCCCTTCCACCTACACATCTCGGCGGGCAAGAGAGAGGGGGTAAGGCCCCAGAACCTTGGGTTAGTTTTTAAAGTAATCTCTGCGAACCAAATTTCTCCCGAAATAGGAAAAATAGCAACATATAAGAGATGATAAGTGCCAAGACATAAACATTAAATTTTTCTTGTTCTTAAATATAAGTTTATCATACATTGGAAATAAATTTACGTTTCTAAAAGTATTGAT